>VKOC01015830.1:0-34086 GCA_009364415.1 Spea multiplicata | reverse complement strand
CTTTGCTGATACTGTCTGGAATTAGCTTGTTAACAACTTCATTCAAGTCATTTGTCTGCACTTCACGAGTCATGATTTCCATCATCTTCTTGCCGATCTGACGCACTTGCTGATGCTGGGCATAAGAAGTCTTTCTAATCTGGTTGTTACGCTTTTTGGTGAATCCAACACAGAATAGGCAAAGTAGGAAGCCATCTGTGGTCTTCACATCAACGTGAGCCTCTCGGCGTGGATATATGACCCTGCTTTCTCCTGACTCACATATACTTATATATACGGCCCTACCAGATTGCAGACCTGGTGCCGTAAAAGTAAGGTAACCAGCCCAACATACTAAAGGATCGCTGGTTTGAATCCAGATGGGTACAAGGTGGTGTTAGTGAATAACTGTTGAGTGTATATATTATTTTAGAGTAGGGGTGTATATATAAGTATATGTGAGCACAGCAATCTGCCTGGTGGTGTAAAGGTAACGTAACCTGCCTACCATACCAAGGATCACTGGTTCGAATCCCGATGTCTTCTATGTGGTGTGTATATTGTTTTATAGTTGGGGCATCTATGTATATGTGAGTCGGGAGAAAGCAGGGTCATATATCCATGGCGAGAAAGAAACGCCAGCTGCCTGGTGGTGTAAAGGTAACGTAACCTGCCTACCATACCAAGGATCGATGGTTCGAATCCCGATGTCTTCTTTGTGGTGTGTATATTGTTTTATAGTTGGGGCATCTATGTATATGTGAGTCGGGAGAAAGCAGGTTTATATATCCATGGCGAGAAAGAAACGCCAACTGCCTGGTGGTGTAAAGTTAACGTAACCTGCCTACCATACCAAGGATCGATGGTTCGAATCCCGATGTCTTCTATGTGGTGTGTATATTGTTTTATAGTTGGGGCATCTACGTATATGTGAGTCGGGAGAAAGCAGGGTCATATATCCATGGCGAAAAAGAAACGCCAGCTGCCTGGTGGGGGAAAGGTAACGTAACCTGCCTACCATGCCAAGGATCGCTGGTTTGAGTCCTATTGGCGACGAGGTGGTGTTAGTGAGTAACTGTTGAGTTTATATATTATTTTAGAGTAGGGCCGTATATATATGTATATGTGAGTCAGGAGAAAGCAGGGTCATATATCCACGGCGAGAATAGGACACCAACTGCCTGGTGGTGTAAAGGTAAAGTAACCTGCCTACCATGGCAAGGATCGCTCGTTCGAATCCGGATGTATATATTGTTTTAGAATAGGGGCCTATATATAAGTATATGTGAGTAGGGGGGAAAGCAGGGTCATATATACACGGCGAGAAAACAAACCCAACTGCCTGGTGGTGTAAAGGTAAAGTGACCTGCCTATCGGAATGGTCTGAAAGAGGTAAAGTATCCTAGGCAGCACATTTATCTTTAACGCATTGATCCTACCAAACCAAGATAGGTATTGTGGCGACCAGCGACGGAGATCCGCCCGTAACGTGGACAGAAGCGGGAGAAAGTTGGCAGAGTACAGGAGGGACAAATCCCTGGTGAGCCAAATTCCTAAATACTTGAGTCTATCGACACACCACTTGAAAGGAAAACTAGATTCCAGCTGTAAGGCCTGCGACCGTGGTAAAGTCAAGTTCATAATCTCCGATTCTACATTTTTTTTAATATATATATAGAACAGGTGTTTATTTTCTTTACAGGCTCTAATAATTCAGATTATGCATCTCAGACAGATTCCTGAACGGGGGGTTCATATCCATCAGCCTGCTCTACTTTGGCGCCCGTCTCATCTCCTGCAGGCTTCCCAGCACCACCGCCTTCACCATGTAGTTCCATAGGTTTGCCCAGCTCAAACTTTGGCTTTTTCAGCATCTTCACTTTGCGTACATACACATCATGTAGAGGATAGATGGACTGGCAGGCCTTTTCAATGTCTTTGCCGATACTGTCTGGAATTAGCTTGTTAACAACTTCTTTCAAGTCATTTGTCTGCACTTCACGAGTCATGATTTCCATCACCTTCTTGCGGATCTGACGCACTTGCTGATGCTGGGCATAAGAAGTCTTTCTAATCTGGTTGTTACGCTTTTTGGTGAATCCAACACAGAATAGGCAAAGTAGGAAGCCATCTGTGGTCTTCACATCAACGTGAGCCTCTCGGCGTGGATATATGACCCTGCTTTCTCCTGACTCACATATACTTATATATACGGCCCTACCAGATTGCAGACCTGGTGCCGTAAATGTAAGGTAACCAGCCCAACATACTAAAGGATCGCTGGTTTGAATCCAGATGGGTACAAGGTGGTGTTAGTGAATAACTGTTGAGTGTATATATTATTTTAGAGTAGGGGTGTATATATAAGTATATGTGAGCACAGCAATCTGCCTCGTGGTGTAAAGGTAACGTAACCTGCCTACCATACCAAGGATCACTGGTTCGAATCCCGATGTCTTCTATGTGGTGTGTATATTGTTTTATAGTTGGGGCATCTACGTATATGTGAGTCGGGAGAAAGCAGGGTCATATATCCATGGCGAGAAAAAAACGCCAACTGCCTGGTGGTGTAAAGGTAACGTAACCTGCCTACCATGCCAAGGATCGCTGGTTTGAGTCCCATTGGCGACAAGGTGGTGTTAGTGAGTAACTGTTGAGTTTATATATTATTTTAGAGTAGGGCCGTATATATATGTATATGTGAGTCAGGAGAAAGCAGGGTCATATATCCACGGCGAGAATAGGACACCAACTGCCTGGTGGTGTAAAGGTATAGTAACCTGCCTACCATGGCAAGGATCGCCGGTTCGAATCCAGATGTATATATTGTTTTAGAATAGGGGCCTATATATAAGTATATGTGAGTAGGGGGGAAAGCAGGGTCATATATCCACGGCGAGAAAACAAACCCAACTGCCTGGTGGTGTAAAGGTAAAGTAACCTGCCTACCATGCCAAGGATCGCTGGTTCGAATCCTGATGTATATGTTGTTTTAGAATAGGGGCCTATATATAAGTATATGTGAGTAAGGGGAAAGCAGGGTCATATATCCACGGCGAGAAAGCAAACCCAACTGCCTGGTGGTGTAAAGGTAACGTAACCTGCCTACCATACCAAGGATCGCTGGTTCGAATCCTGATGTATATATTGTTTTAGAATAGGGTCGTATATAGCTATATGTGAGTTGGGAGAAAGCAGGGTCATATATCCACGGCGAGAAAACACAATCGGCTGCTCGGTGGCGTGAAGGTATAGTTGCTTGCCTGACATATAATGGATCGCTGGTTCGAATCCTCATGATGACTTCTGCACATAAATACGCAGCGCGGCTCTGCTTGTGATTCGGAATGTGTGCGAGAATCATCATGGTGGATACGATACCGGAGATCTGGAATATGACGGGATGTCGTCGGACGTCGCCGGGTGGCCACCCGCTTCCTTCGGGATAGAAACAAACACAATATACTCTTTGTATATTGTGAGACAGGGTGGTGGGATACACCCCCCTGCTGCACCCTCCCCCTTCAGTGGGCGTGGTCATGGGAGGGTGTACCGCCCACCATACATGTATAAAGTATAACTAAAGTAACATAAATAGAGTATAAAGAAAACATGTAAAAAGTATAACTAAAGTAAGATGAATAGAGTAGTAAGATGAATAGAGTAAGTAAGATGAAATAGAGTAGTAAGAATAAAAAAAAACAAACTTATTAACTAATTAAAACACCAAACTTATTAACTAATTAAAACACTTTTATATTATTATATAAAAGAGTATGAAGGTGGTGGGTGTTATCCCACCACCCTCTCAATATACAACAAGTATATTGTTGGTTTCTGTCCCGAAGGAAGCAGAGAGAAGGAAAGGAGTGGCCACCCGGCGACGTCCGACAACATCCCGTCATATTCCGGATCTCCGGTATCGTATCCGCGGTATCATAGCCTGATGATTCTTCCGCCATGATGATTCTCGTAAGTCGCTGTGCGGGTTACTGTGCACGCCCATGAACGGGTCAAGCGGATGTGCACACATTCCGAAACCTTTTCCGCAACCAGTGTTTTCGGTCACTGCGTGCGAGGACACACGGCTTACCGCAACCTTCAGGTGTTATCCGCAACCAACTTTGAGTAATCCGCAACCGACTATGTGTATGCAGGGGAGGCTGTAGATGTGTACATAAGCGTCCAATGTTAGAGTGCCACAGAGCCACTTTAACACCATCCACTAGCACACACAAGCAGAGCCACACTGCGTACTTACAGGCAGAATACATCATGAGGATTCGAACCAGCGATCCATTATATGTCAGGCAACCAACTATACCTTCACGCCACCGAGCAGCCGATCATGCTTTCTCGCCGTGGATATATGACCCTGCTTTCTCCCGACTCACATATACTTATAGATACGCCCCTATTCTAAAACAATATATATATATCAGGATTCGAACCAGCGATCCTTGGTATGGCAGCAAGGTTACCTTACCTCTACACCACATGTCAGTCGGTCTTCCGCTCTCGCCGTGGATATATGACCCTGTTTTCTCCTGACTCACATATACATATATGCCCCTACTCTAAAACAACATATACACCGCAGAGGATCCATCAGGACTCGAACCATCGATCCTTGGTATGGTAGGCAGGTTACTTTTCCTTTACACCACCAGGTAGTTGGTTTGGTCTTCTCGCCGTGGATATATGACCCTGGTTTCTCCCGACTCACATATACTTATATATTACGCCCATTCTAACAATATATAACATACCAGGATTTGAACCATCGATCATTGGTATGGTAGGCAGGCTACCTTACCCTTACACCACAAGTCAGTTGGTTTCCCGTTCTCGCCGTGGATATATGTCTCTGTTTTCTCCTGACTCACATATATGCCCCTACTCTAAAACAACACATACACCACAGAGGATCCATCAGGATTCGAACCATCGATCCTTGGTATGGTAGGCAGGTTACTTTACCTTTACACCACCAGGAAGATGGTTTTGTTTTCTCGCCGTGGAAATATGTCCCTGCTTTCTCCCGACTCACATGGACTTATGCGCCCCTACTCTAAAATAATATATACACTCTATACGCATTAACACCACAGAGGAGCCATTAAGAGTCGAACCAGCAACCTTTGGAATGGTAGGCAAAGTTACTTTACCTTTACATCACCGACAGTTGGTGTTGCATTTATTGCGTGGATATATATTTTTTTTATACATATATAGAACAGGTGTTTATTTTCTTTACAGGCTCTAATAATTCAGATTATGCATCTCAGACAGATTCCTGAACGGGGGGTTCATATCCATCAGCCTGCTCTACTTTGGCGCCCGTCTCATCTCCTGCAGGCTTCCTAGCACCACCGCCTTCACCATGTAGTTCCATAGGTTTGCCCAGCTCAAACTCTGGCTTTTTCAGCATCTTCACTTTGCGTACATACACATCATGTAGAGGATAGATGGACTGGCAGGCCTTTTCAATGTCTTTGCCGATACTGTCTGGAATTAGCTTGTTAACAACTTCTTTCAAGACATTTGTCTGCACTTCACGAGTCATGATTTCCATCATCTTCTTGACGTTCTGACGCACTTGCTGATGCTGGGCATAAGAAGTCTTTCTAATCTGGTTGTTACGCTTTTTGGTGAATCCAACACAGAATAGGCAAAGTAGGAAGACATCTGTGGTCTTCACATCAACGTGAGCCTCTCGGCGTGGATATATGACCCTGCTTCTCTTGACTCACATATACTTATATATACGCCCCTACTCGAAAACAATATATATATATATACACTCTAGGTGCATTAACACAAAAGAGGAGCCATCAAGATTTGAACCATTGATCCTTAGTACAGTACGCAGGTTACTTTACCTTTACACCACCAGGCAGTCGGCTTGATTTTCGAGCCGTGGATATATGACCCTTCTTTCTACTAATTAAATATACTAATGGGGTTACTTGAAGTATCTTGTCGCTATTTAAAAGCAATTGTGTAACTACTGGTGTTAGGGAACAGTAACATTGATGCGTGTCATCCGCCCTGTATGTCAAAACTCATTTCTGCAGCCGAATAACAAAAGTATTCTTTCAGGAAGTCCTTCTGTTGTATCCATAATCTTAGGGGCAATAAAGTTTCACAACCGTCAGTTTCATCCGTTAAACAGAAGATGCTGCATTATGTTCCATACACCCCGCTGGTCGAGCGTCATGCATGCCAACTACCCTAGAAATATACAGCGCATCTGGAACGTATGAGGAATGACTAGGGTAGACTATGCCTGGAGACGCTTGCACAAAATAAATAAATAAAAAAAATAAACCTTTATTTTTTATTATTTCCCTGTAATGTAAGGGTAAAAATATCCCAGAATCATTCTAAATTAGAGGTTTCATGCGCAATAGAATTCCCTAGGCTCTTCTTAATCACGCCTTAAACTACAGGTAAGGCAAAACGTGGCAACATTAATAAAGTGATCATAGTGACACCATGATGTCACCGGGGCACGCGTAGGGTGAATTCCCACTACAATCCGCTTAAGAAAGCCATAGTGCAGTAAAGAGGACAGGCTCCTGCTGCCTTCTGAGATGCCGTAGTATAGAGGCTGCAGTCTCGCACTATATCAGGTTCCCATCTGTCACCAAGGTCTGTAGTGATGTTACATATTTTTGGAACAGAATAGCAGAATGCCCCTAATCCCAAGAGCTTACAGTCTGTGGCGTTAGACAAATGCCAGGACGGAAGCATGATTCTACAGGGCGTGTAGGAAAGAAAGGTAAGTGGGCGAGAGTTCAATAGACACCTAAAGTACAGTGTGCTTTTTATGTGACCGGAGGTGTATGCTTAGATTTTCTTCCCGACAACGTTGGTAACGCAACGTTGGCATAACTGGTTCTGAAGGTGACAAGGCTGATTCCACCCCGGTGCTGAGGTGTCCCCTCCCTCCCTTCCATCCGCATTGTGACCAATTCAGGAAACTGCGTCGGGTAAAGCCATTTCCCGTCTTCTTCCCTGAGAAGTGGGAATCCAGGCAGGGCACGGCTTCTTCCTCAGATGTGTAATATTAGGAGGGGTGCCATGGCCACTGGATGCACACCCTCTTCCTGCACCATTTAAAGGTAGTTAGTAAGGGCTGAGGGGGCTATGAGTGAGTGGGATAACCCTGGGGGTGTTAGGTGTCCTTCTGGGTGGGTATGGGGTGTCTGGCCCTATACACATATTTCTTCTCATTTGAAGCACGTTCTTCCCACCCTGAATGGAATTCTTTATAAGAGCCTGCGCCAACACTATTTGTGACCCCCCCATTAACTCCCACAAGACGTAGATGCCACCCTCTCACCTTATAATCTTCTCTTCCTCCTCCGAGTCGGACCGCCAGTGCTCTGCTTTTCCCACCTGAACTTCTGTAACCTTATGTCTGTGTATTACATATAGATCAATGTGTGCTACCTCCCTATAGCACAGAAGTGATAAGGCTGCCCCTTCTCTTTGTATAACACGCAAAGCTATGTGTATTGGATCCCAGTACCACACACACCGTTTCCTACCTGTAATGCGCATGCAGGGCCCTGCGCTCTGCGTACAAAATGTTTGTGAGCTGGGTAGTAATTGTGTGTGTGTTTCCGAGCGTATGTTTTGTTCCGGAAGCTGTGTTGCCGCACGGAGGAATAAGGGAAGTCGGACCGGAAGTCGCTGGATACGAAATCCCCATTGTGACTACGGGAATAGTGTGACAGAAGGCACTGGATTCGCTGTTACACATGGAGGCTGATTTACTGGATACACTGGAAGCCCTCGGGTAAATGCCGTGTATACAGCGCTGTGCATTATTTTGGAGCACTGTCGGCGTTAGAGGCAGTATGTTTCTCAGGTGGTGCAGACATTGCTGGTGGATGTATGGCCAGTAGTTTAGGCCAGTGGCTTGTGAATGTTAGTGACATGCAGCATGTACGTCGTGTGTATATATGTATATATATATATATATTCACTTGGAAATGCCCTTATGCAATAAATAGATCAATTACTGGCCCTAGAAACTGACACCCGTCTAATGACAGGAAGAACACGCTACAGCGTGTGTATGTGCAAGTCATGCTAATGGTGCGGGTTACCATGTTGTCAAGGATAGCATTTGTAGAACATCAGTTTTTAACTCTGTGGACCATGTCAGTCGCTCGGGTTGGCATGGCAACACACACCTTCCTACGATGGTTAGTAAACCTAAATAAGCATTAATAAAATTAGAATTCTGTATAAGAAGTAAGAATCAACACGGATAACAGACGCTGAAGGTAAATGAAGAAGTGTTGGTCCTTATCTTCCAGGTACAAGGGTCCTCTGATGGACGAAGCCGCGCTAGCGATGGCGTTAGAGGCCGGACTGACATCTCCGGAGTTCTTGGAGCTCCTTTGCTGGCTCAGCTCTCAGATTAAACTTCTGGGTAATTTAGAGGAGACCATCTGTGCAGAAGGTAAGTGCCTTTTTTGTTTGTTTTGTTACCTAGTGCTCTTAAAACTGATTTATGTCGCTGGCAGAGAAAGAAAGACAGAAAATGTGCACAATGTCAACTGGATGCACCCCCTACTTAAAGATTTACATCTCCAGTGCCACCGCAGTACGTCTCCCGAAGAGACTGCTTTCTACTGTTTTGCTTCCTCTTGGGTCAAATTCTTTACTTTGTTGACTTGATGCTACGTTTTACTGATTGACAGTGATTTGGGAAAATGCAAATACTTGTCTGGTTAACGAAGCATTGCTGCTTTCTGCATAACTCCATTATTTTGTATTTGGATTTAAGGTGACGACATTGAGAGTATTCAACTGGAAGTGAGCAGCTTTCTGAAGGAGCTCTCCTGTCCGTATCCCACACTTGTGTCCGGAGACCTCACGGGTCGACTTAAAAACCAGGCGGACTGTCTTAAGCTGCTATGTAAGTGCAAGGCTTGAAATCTTCAGATTAGGACAGTCTCCATTTGTGTGCTTGTTACAGGATGGTTTGGGTCCTCATACATTCTACGTTTCCTTTTACCATAGACTCCAAAAGACTGTTTGATTAAAGGGATTCTCCAGTGGCCCCATGGATCCCTACTAACAATGAATGCATAGGAGCGAGGATTCTGCTAAATTCATCCACCCATTTGCAAGACAGCAAGAGCATTCAGCTGTCAAAAACATTAAAGGGCATATGGTGGCTTCAGCACCCCTTTAATTCTGCAGAACATCTTTCACATAATCACATAATACTCAATAAATCAACAATACCAACCAGTTTATATGCCAGTGACTATTGGCTTTTGTAAAGCTGTTAGGGTTACTAGTTGTGTCTGCAGGCTGCAGCTTTATTAGTTGAATTTTATGGGCAGCTTGTAGCGAGGGTCTAATTAAGCAGTTACGTCAGTTTGGACTAAAAACACTTATTGGTTGATGAGATAATGTGGTCCAGTTTGTTTTTAGTTTAGAATACTCCAGCTTCAGGAGGCTGCGTACATAATCCTGACAGTGGTGAGTTTCTCTTAGTGTTTCTAGGCACAGAACTTCAAGCGATGCAGATCTTGCAGAGCAAGGTGCCGATAGATGCGAGGCAAAGTGACCCTGCCTATCAAGAACTGAAAGCGATCTGTGATGCCCTCCGACTTCCGGAACCACCTTCTTGTGATGTTGTGTCCCTTTTAAAACTGGTAGAGGCCAAGGTAAGGATATGTTCTAAACATCTTTGCCCTGAAATGTTACCAAGAGTGTTTTACATAAATTAAGGAGACTCCCATCAGGAGGTAAAGGCTAATACAGCAAGGGAGTCTAAATGTGCCTGGGACCGGCATAAAGCTATCCTAAGACAAGACCAGGGATGATTAAGGTTTAAGTCTCGACATCAGGACAAACGGGCAGACTAGACGGGCCGAATGCTTCTTATCAGCCGTCAAATTCTATGTTTCTATAAAACACTCATTGGCAGGCAGCTGTATAAAAACTGCCCTTCCTGTGCTGGGGTGTACGACTGATTATTCAGTTCACTGTCACTTTATCTTTAAAATAAGAGGAAGTTTCAGTGAAATAAATGCGGTTTTAGATCCTTGGTCCACAAAAAGGAATATTTGTAAAAATATTTCCATTCTTATGAAATTTCAGTGTACTGTTCCAGGTTAAACAGTTTCTGGCCGTCATCAGGACCCTTCACAGGTTTCCATAGTCATCGCCTCACATGTCCAGTTTTGTCCTAAGTATTGCTCTTCCTAAATATTCCAAAAATTCTACTTACGCTTTAAGAAGTGGTGAACGGCATAAGCTGGGCTGGTTCTTATTGCGTACTAATTGTAGGGTTCAGTAGCTCATTCAGTTCTTTTAAACATCTGTATTTATCCTGCACCTTGTTCTCTGTTCTTTGTTTCTGTAGATCACAGAAGCACTGTCTCAAGTGAAGACCGATCATATTGGACAGACGTTACTCAACGTAGAACTGAATGAGGAGCAGATGGTAAGACATTAATACCGGTATATAGGTTAATACCATATTATATGTTCATACAATATCCGTTTTCATTTTAACCCTGTAAATTACCCATAATCCACATCAAATTCCACAATGATAAAATCATAACTATTTATAAGTTTAGATTGCATAACAGAAAACTTTTACGAGAGTATTTTGAAAACGGAGAGAAAGAAGTTTGGACACGGAGAGAGCATACAGATGCATACAAAAAAATTGGCATCCTTAAGTCAACTGTGATAAATAATATTTGTCACTGTATCTATGCAAATCCATGATTACGCGAGTGTCGGCGTGACATGTAACATTATCTTCCGCTGTTCAAATGGCCCCACGCTATGTGTGCTTTTGACATGTAAAGACAATGTTACATGTCACACTGACACTCATGTAATCATCGATTTGCATTTCCCCCAATTTACGATCTCTGTATCGTGACTGTATAAACGTGTGAGCAATACCAGCTATAGTATGCCTGAAGAAGAGACCTATGTAGACATGGATGCTTGTAGTCTCATGCAGTTCAGTCGGCTAGTAAAGGAATAATTTTCTACCCAAATGCTCAAAAACAGCTTTGATCTGATGGTCGGTCTTCCAAAGCTATGCAAGTAAAACGTAGTTCCCTATGATCCATACACCAATGACGGTCTGAATTTCTGCTAAAATCATTTTCACCTTGAAATATATTGGCTTCTGTACCCTGCGATATTTATGTGGCTTGTATAATACAGGGTTCCCTGCGAGATTGTTTTTGAACGTGCAAATATGCATTGGCTCATACTGTATATCCTTCCAGGAGCGCTTGAAGGAAATCAATACAGCCCTTTCTAGGGAGTACGAGTGCCGGCGGAAGATGTTAATAAAACGTCTGGATGTGACTGTGCAGTCTTTTGCCTGGTCAGACAGAGCCAAGGTGAGTGTACGCAGAAGTGTCCATGCAGTACCGCTGCGCCGCCTGTAGAGGGCAGCAGTGTCATACATTTTAAAAATGAAAAGCTGCTGGGCTACCGGGACGTGGTAAACAGTTACTGTCCTGTGTTCAGCCGCTCCATTTGAACCCTAGTTCCTTGGAGGTTGATCCTGAACTGTATCCTCTTAAGTCGTTTTGTGTGAGCCTCACACTGCAGGCGTGATAAGAGAAGATCATTTATTACACTGTCATAGCTGATCATCCGTCAGTCCGTAGCTTTACGTATTCCGCAGAACAGTGCTGTTTCATTTGTTACACGGGTGGATCACTGAAAAGTCCATTCCCCCCCCCCCATCTCCATATCTCTCGTCCGCGTCTCCCCACTGTCTGTTATTCAGATGAAAATTATTTGGAATAACCAGTTCGTGTTAAGGGTTTATTCACTAATACACACTTTGTCTAGCGTTCTCCCAACTACCTTGCCATTAGCCTTAGGATGTTTGGAGCCATCCGTGTTGCTGTATTCTCACACTTTATATTTTTTTTTTCTTGCCCAGGCAAAAACAGATGAGATAGCGCGGATATATCAGCCAGCGCGCTACTCTTTGTCCCCCAAAACAACAATTTCTTTCTCACACCTCCTGGCTGCCCGAGAAGACCTTTCCAGAATTGTGCGAACCAGCAGCGAGGAGATGCGGAAGAAGACCGCGTGCGCTGTGAACAAAGTAAGTCGCCTGTCCTCTTGATAATTAAGTTGATGGATATTATGCGGGGCAATATCTGAAATACGTCGGCTGGTTTTGTGTCCTGGGCAGTGTAGTGTTTTATATGGCTGGGATTTGTAGATCTAGAACCTGTGCGGGAAATGACAATACCCAATATGAGCATATATTGCATTGTGTGTGAGGTGGGTTCCTTTTTAGAATCAAGATGCTATTTCATCAAGACAGTACCAGACTTCTAACCATATTCAGTAGATTTTGAGTGGCTGGCCTACATAACTAACTGATCCTTTTTAAATGTCCTGTTCCTTGTAGGTTCTTATGGGGAGAGTTCCCGATCGAGGAGGGAGACCTTCAGAGATTAATGCACCGCCTCCTGAGATGCCCCCTTGGCAAAAGAGACAGGACGGTGGCGGAAGAGGAGGATGGAGAGGGAGAGGTGGTAGAGGTGGCGGTGGATACCATGGCAGAGGGGGTTATTCTAACAGAGGAGGATACGGTGACAGTTATGGTGGAAGAGGAGGTCATAGACGATACTGATTACATGCAAAGACGACGTTTGTCAACAGATGTGTTCTGAAATTTTGGACTGTAACATAATGTGAGCGGCCTCTGGAAATAAATGTCTCCAACTAATGGAAGATAACCTACATGACTGCATCGCTTGTAGAACATATGAACTGTTCTGGGATAGACCGGCACGTCATGATTTATTTTTTTATTTAACGTGAAATAAGTTTACAGCCACGGCATTTCATGTTGATACCAGCAGCAAACAAACGGGTCTTTGCCTACTGAATTAACATTCATGTACGTGTAAAGGTTCTTCATTACATACAATATACTTTTTTTGCATTTGTGAGTTATGTTTCAAGGTTAAAATTGTTTTTTGAAATATATCTAGATCTATATATTTGTATTAAAAAGCCAGCCTAATGTATATACCATGTGGGGGCATCTTGACTTCCTCCCTCTTACCTATTATAATGTCACTGATTGAGGTTTGTTGGTTCAGGCCATCCATTGTAAACACACAGCGAGGACCAGAGAGAATACAGGACACAAAAAGATTTGCGTATGTTGGCTCTGCCACCGCTCTGACCTCTGGTGAGATTATAAGACTTTTGCTAGCAATTATCATGTTGTTCAAAACTAACAGGGAAAATGGAGCAGGTCGCTATGCTTCTCGGCCTAATTTACTAAACATTCACTAAACATAACACATTCATAATGCAGTTGCTTATCAATGATAGACTAACCTTGATGTGGTTTTCTCTAATACCCAGGACACCCACATCAAAGCAGCAGTTAGGATAGTTCTAAGCATCTTGACTTCACCCTGTCTTTAATCATTCATCGGTATCCAGGGATGTTTCGGAGAGAGAAAGAGCTGCAAGCATCCATGAATATGCTATAATGCATAATTAAATAAAGGAACTTAAATAGTTTCAGAACTGTTAAGAGATTGCTTTCATTACCAGACAAGCCTTTTGCAAACACTAAATTATTGCACGTACGTTCTTTGTCTAAGGTTTGGTCCGTCAGAAGACGGATCCGCGGGCCGTTACTTAGAAAGGAGACTTATATAGCTCTTGTAAAACTTGTAAAGTTGCGTTTGGAATCTAAAAAGATATTCAGTCTGTGGGAGTGAATAAACCAGAAGAGTTGCAGAATAGGAAATAACAAGGGCATCGATCAAACACCTACTGCATGTTCCAGGACGGTACTTCCCATCTGTGAAGTGTGGGCTAAAGTACTGAGCTCTGCTTCCAATTAGCAGTGAAGCAACATATGCTTGCTTCACTGTCTTTCGGCTGTCCAAAAGTGGTAGGTACATGTGGCCATCCTCCCTTCCACCTCAGCTTGATGTCCTTACCTAAAGAGAATGCATATTACCCGGAGTACTTAACCTTCTTCAAAACATGTACTTACCTGAGGTAGAAGCTGCAGCTACCTTCCTCCTCAAACGATTCTTGCAACTGATTGGCTGCTTGAATTCTTGATGTTTTAATCTATAAATATTTGTAAAATAAATATTGTTTGTAGACACAGTTAGTTTCACAGAGACCGCTGGGAGTTTAATTTTATCCTAATTTCTGCATTTTTTTTAAATGAAACCCACAGAGACAGAGTTTAGTAAATAAACATATATTTCCATCACTTGTTTTGTTTGTACAAATATTTTATTTATCAGTCTCTTAATAGCTGATGCCCGTACTGTTTAATATTCCTTGTCAGTGCCGGACTTATATTCTTATAATAACTTGCAAATTACCCCGAACAAACGCCAAATCGTACAGCGTACTGAAGTGACAACCAGGTTCAAATTTGAATTTATTTTTTTTGGCATTTATTTAAAATTTCAGATGTAAAAGCACAACCTTTTAAACTGTAACAAAACGAACATCCATACAAAAAATGGCTCTCTTGCTTATCTACAACACGCAGAGAGGCTATACGTCTATGGCTTTTTATATAAATAGGCACATAAAACCAGAAAATTGTTAAATATATAAAACTTTACAAAATGTACATAAAACTGGCGGCGATAAAAGAATGCAGGAGTTTTCTGCTGAATTTATGAGCGTTGGTCCTTTGGATTCCCCAACAATGTAGGGACTTGACGCAGAGAAGTGTTTCTGTTTTCAGTTCCTCTACAGATGTGGCCAGTAAACCGTAAATACGTTCAGCCGCACACAGCCATTCATATACGGTAACCTTTTTTTAATCTTACAAAAGGTGTAGGTACAGTTTAGCGGGATGGTTTCCACCTTGGCTCAAACGGTTAGGGACTTAAACCGTTTATATGTTGTATAAAGTATAAGGATCCTGTTAAACTTACATACATTGAGAGCTAGCTAATTTGCCATCGCAAAATAAGCAGCCAATCAGTGCCACCTTCTGTGTCACATGACAATTACGTATATAAATGAGGCAAAATTAAAGGATTTATTACTATGGGAGCGGGGAAATAGTAAGAAGTGCTGAGATTTAAGAACAGCATTTCTGAATTGACACTCTCTCTATTATACCATTACTGGCTTCAAGTTGAACTGGAGAAATGAGACAAAAATTGTCAGCTTATATTAGAAAAAAAAGAGAGGCCTCTAGCATTGTACCGAGGCAGAGCGAGACGACCCGGAACCGGCAGGACTGCTTTGTCAGTTTCTTGGTATAAACGCGCGTCGGGTGCCTCTGATGTGAATGCATTGTAGCCGAGGTTCTCCAAACATGACATGACCTCTTCTCTTTAATCCGCCGTCCGCCAAGTTCAGTAAACGCAAGGGGAATTGTCCTTGCAGTTACTGAGCTGCAGACGCGTTAAATGAATTAAAGGGTCACTCCTGTCCTTTTGTCCGCTGAATGCTGGCTGCGTGTTTGCAGGAGTTCTCTTCTGCACGATGCGTCCATTCTTGAAATATGCCTCGTAAGCATTTGGGGACTGAATATCCAAATCCCTCAATCAATAATTGACGATACACATCAGCAACGCTCTTTGCTGTATGCTGAACTATGTATGAAAAGTCACTCTTCATTCACATGAAGTCCGAGAACGGCATTGCCTGCCCATGGAGCAGCTCCTACCCGATAAATAGACGGAAGCAGTCGGCAACCACCGAGGTAGCCGAGGCACGTGCCAGCCCTGGCCTATTTGGTCACAGAGTGCATGGAAAGTATATGAAATAACGTCTCTTGTGACCGTGTCGAGAGTAGGTGGCCTTGGATATCCAGGCCAGAAACGGCAGTTACGTGTATACAAACACACAACGTCACAATAGCTACACATCTAGCCTTCGAGCTAAGTTTTGTTGATGCAGTTGACGGACACCGATGTGCAATCTCACCAATCCTTGTAGGAAGGATCACTTTCCGTGGGGTTCGCCGTCTAGAACGTATTTCCTGAGCTCTGCCCGCAGAGTTTCAATTCGTCTCTGAGCATCTTTCAGTTGGATCTTCAAGACTGTGTTTTCCTCCTTCAGAAAGGTCTTCTCCTGGTATTTGGAAATAAGAAAGAAAGACAACACAGTCAGGCTCAATATAACACACGTTAGACATGAACAAACCAGGGCCGATCGTTCGAATTAACACTCTACGGCTTCCACATTTTTGATTAATGACATAGACTAAAGAACTAAACGGCCCATCTCTTCTGGCCATTTTTCGCCGATGTAAAGACATTCAGAAGGTTTTCCCGTTTTTGTTATACCTGTTCCAGCTCCTGAGCAGCGGTTTTGACTCCTTTGCCCTCCTCCTTGGCCCTGCGAATCGAGTCTTTGTTTTCCCATTTGGCGCAGGCCCTCTTTCGAATGGGAACGGGACTGGGGCAGGGGGATGGGTTGGGGCTGGATAGTAGCAGGTACGTGGGCTCGGGTCTCAGACTTTGGGGTGGGGAGGGAACTTGCAGACACGGACTTCTTGTTTCAGGCTCGGTCTGGGTGGCTCTGTGTTTTACAGCAGCTTGCAGTCGTACAGAGATCTTCTGAGCCGAACTTCCCATCAGCATGATCGTGCGGTCCTTGCTCACTTCACTGTGGTCATGATCCTCTCCGTTTACATAAGAAAAGGAGTCTCCATCAACTCCTAAGCAGTCTGAGAAGAGATTGGTACAGGTCACTAAAAGTCCGACGTCGTTGGGAAGGCAAAAAGCTAGCTCAGCACAGAGATCTAAGAAACCCTTACAGAAGGATTAAAATAAATCATTTCCACCCAACGATCGTACAAAAATTAATCTCTATACATGAAGATTACAGAGAGAGAATTCAGCGGACTGTGCCTTACTCCTGCCTTATTGGAGGACCAAACCCTGTCCTGATTCATCATATTCTGCAGGGCCGTATAACTGGTAAACATGACATGACAAGCTGCACATCACCTAATTTACATTACAGAAACAAAATAACGAGGGCCCTTCTCAAACGAGTTTATAGTAAGGAGAATTTCATATGAGTGCCGCTGCATGTTCTCCAAAGTGCTCGTCCTAAATAACTGTTCAAGTTTTGGACCATATTATTACTTACTGTTTTATATAGCGCCATCAAATTCCGTAGCGCTGTACAGCGGGTAGACAGGACATAACAAGTAGCATGTAACATAACAAATTGACTTACAGAGACAACAGGTGAGATGTGTAGAGATATGTAGTGGTGTATTTAGGTGGGGCGCTGCCGTAGGCCTGACGCCCCTCACAAGCTACCTGTCTGTTCCTCACTCCCTCTGGTTGTGAGTGTGCAGCGGAGAGCGCTGAGACATGACATCATATCCTGGTGATCCGCTCATAAAGATCCGCAGCACCATGTATGAGGTAATATGGAAGCTGGAATGGCTGGGACATTTTTTTCTATCTAATCGAGACTTTTAGGACTGTAGAGCACGGCGATGCACTCCCAAAACTCCTAGCGCTTCTAGAAAGAGGGACACCAGAAGCGGTGTGCTCAATTATCGCCGCGGCCCCTTGTCACTCACCAGATGTGGACCCTTTGCTGGCTGATAGGAAGGCGCCCGGCTGTGCGTTGTCAGGTAGAGAGCTGCCGTCCCCTGTAGAGCTTTTCAACCTCTTCTTGCATTCAAACACCACAAGCTCCTTGCACTGTTTGTGGCAATTCATCCCGCAATCTAGAAGACAAAGGGAATGGGAAGTTATCTCCATATTTCCTATTTTCAGTGTATTCTGTATGAGCTTGTTTAACTCCACTTCATGCACTAATTGTATTTCAAACACAATTTAAATCAGGAATTCCTTGCCACTCTTACTATATGTATTTTTTTCTCTCCACTGAACACTTGTGTTCCAACCCTCTATCCGACATCCCATGAACGCAGCCGGGCAGAAGACCAGGACTACTGCACATAGGCAAAAGCACTGGGGGCACACACGCGCATGTTGTCCATGAGCCTTCTGGCTCAGCAGTGGACTATATCCGTGTCAGTGACAAAATCAGGATCTGAACTAGCTTTATGAATAGTTTCAGTATAAAGTACTAACCTTTGCAGCGGTATCCTTGTTTGATCACACCCCATAGCTGAAGGAGACAAAATGACAAATTATGTTGTGTACTAAGTGGTCATTCTCTGCATCTGTACACAATTGAGATACTTGTGTGTGTTTAGAATAAATTTATATATATACACACATATATACACACACAATACTCACTAATTGCCATTGTCAATTTCATCTTTACATAGGCATATAAAATGTATTACGATAATGCATTAAAGGCACACTCCAGCCATCATATGCACTATAATGCCTATGGTCAAATTTGCAAATGCTTGGGGGGAATTCTGCCCCCTTTCCCAACTCCCCAGCCGAATGCCCCACAAGAGAAGCATTCAGCCGAATGCATTACCTTGCACTTGATGTACTGCCCTTCAGCGCGGTCTCTGGTGAAAACTGGCTGCAGGGGTCTGTTTAGACTTCGGTGTGTGAATGTGTAACATTTTCCTATTGATGTCAATGGGAGCTCTTTCCTGCCTCTGATTGGCTGCTTAAGCGGTCAATCTGTGACAAAACTGTGCTTCCCCTTGATTCCATTAGAAGAACTTTACTGCCACTGATTGACCAGAACTTCCGGCACATGAAAGGTTTCTTATTTTGTTTCACATTAGACGAACACATACTAAAGTACTCACAGAGGGTTAGGGTTACTCACAGAGTACTTTAATAGGGGTGTCAGGGACATTAAACTGTCCCGTTAATTATGTGGTTCTAAGCTTCATTGAATTTTATCTTCTAAGACAAAATGACTTGCAAATCCTGGATACTCACAAATCCGGCACAGTTATCACAGAAGGTCGGGCGCAGGTACGTTGTCTCCTGAAAGTTATGGAGGAATCCCAGGCCGAGTTTGGAGCAGATGGAGCTAGCGCGCATGAAGTATGCCGTTATTTCTTGCCTGCTGATTAGACCTTCCCTGAAAATGAGAGAATAGATGGTAAGACGTAAAAGATACTGATGTCACGTGTTGGTTAATTATTTCCATAATTTAGACAACATGGGCAACACTCCGGAAGGAAGCCAAATCAAGTCAAGTGTTTGTGAAATGTGCGTAGCAGAGAATGGATTCCAAATTTAGCACCATGGAAAAAAAGTGTTAAAAGGAGCACATCCTCTGTGCTAAAAAGCAACGCCTGCTCACAGCCAAACATAAAAGTTAAACAGTGGAAGAGTGATATATTTAATAAAATGCATACACCATCTATATATTTAACCTGTTTTAGTTTATCTAAGTATGTAGCGCATGAAAGACACCTCTCCACTTCCATCACTACAGCATTTCTGTAGTGGTCCAGGATTTAGGGATACTTGTACCCTATTAATACCATTAGTTTCCCGTTCTGCAGATGCCAACGCTATTTGCTCCTTTATTGAGATATACGATCCCCAAAATGAAAACATTACATCTGCCATCTTTGGTCGTCCGTTCTAGGTCAGCCTTGAATGTTGTTTCAATAAAACTGGGTTATATCAGGGTGTACAAGTCCTTGAGAACCCGAGGTTTTATTATAATGAATACAAAACAGCTTATTATGATTATTAATTCAACTTGTTACCTTGTGTTGTTTGCTCACCTATCTTTATCCATTATGCAGAAGGAGAAAGGGAAGCTGGCAGCGATCTTCTCAAACTCTTCCTGAGATATGTATCCATCCTGATCCAGGTCATAATTCTTAAAAACAGACTGAAAAGAAGACAGGAGACATGAAGAGCCGATACAGGGATACGGGTGTGTGGATACACCTAAATACAAATGCACATACCCACAGCGTGAAGAGGGCAACTTAAAATATACCCGAGATGTGGGTATGTGGACTTGTATTTAGGCGTATTGACTTTACACTTTTGTATATCAATAAATTCTGTATATATTTTTTTTTATTTGGCATGCAGATCTATTATTTATTATTTATTTTTTATTATATCCATCCACCACTCTAAGTGCACCACTCATTTCTCTACAATCCACACAAATATTGTGAATGCCCAGACAGCCTTTCATTTATTCAGAAGTTCACAGGGTTGGTCGCTCGGAGGTCTCCCTCTCCTGATCTTTATGGGTAGTGAAAAGGGGCTTGGGGAGGTTTGGAAAAGCAAGCGCTAGATGGAAATTGGTTTAGGGCAAACATCCAACATGTGGGAAGCAGTCACTACCGGGTACAAATTCCACTCCTTCTACCCAAAGACCCATGAAGGTCCTGTAATCAGTTGTGATCCCCACGGCCACTGAGCAAACATGTATGGTTCCCGGGTATGGGGTTTATGGGGCTTTACCTGTTGAGATTCCCATTGCCATGTCCCAGAACGTTTACACAAACTACATGTAAGCAGACACACAATGGACTACATAATTCACTTACATCCACCATCCTCTGAACGTGTTTGCTTATGGTCTTGGGGTCTGGTTTAGGAGAGACTCCAGATGCCCAGTCGGCCACCACTGGCGGCTTAGATGGTGTGACGGGCTGCGTACAGGGAAAACAAATCAAGAAAACAGGTATATTTAGTTTCAGGGTAAAGAAGTCGGTTTCAGGAAAAGGTTAGGGAAATCCCTGCATTAGTCATGGCTTTTTTTTTCCGTCCTGACATCACCTCCTTTCTCTTCACTGCCCTTCTAAGGGTGCCAGAAGAAATCAACCACAGAAGGGGAGGAATAACCGTTCAAATCCTGACAATAGGAAGGTAAAAGGGAACTGTCGCCAACACTTCCTAAAACCTGTGCTGTTTCCCCTTTTCTATCAGAGTAGGTTTTTTTTCGGGGGGGGGCATTTGGTTTATAGATATGGGACTACCGTATATCACAGAAAGTGCTGTGTGCATTATGTACACAAAATTTATACTAAAAGCACCACTACATAGAATTATTAACTGTATTGAACTGTAAATTGTTCAATTTGCCCCTAAAAAGTATAAATATTCCCCAATTGTATAGCACTTTACTTTTACCAGCTGATGGCAGGGTTACGAACCAACGTCACAGTTTGTCTGCATGTACAGGTGAGATAATAGCACCACCGACATGTTATTCCCATTACCATCTCTTTTATCACACTCCGATATCACTTCATTTACAGCAATTGCACAGAAAGTTCCCACTAATTTGGGTCAATGAATCCCGCGATTCGAAGCTAAAGCACAGTTAACCCCTCGTTTGAACAAAAAGCTTTCTATCGCTTTTTCCGGTTGTTTGGCTTTTGATGCCGAGATATGCCACGCATGTCGCGCAGAGGACTTGCCGTACCGGTGCCCGGTGGTTCCTTGGCTCCCGTGCGTACGATAGCTCATACATTTCATCTTCTGTGTAATATAAATCAAGGGAAAGCTGGAATAGAGCAAAGGAAATGATTAGCTTAGGGCATGGTTGTCCTACTTTTTTGTGGAAAGGGAACAAAGAAACATAGTGAGGCATTGGCTCTTATGAAATCTAATACACTAGAGTGTACAGAGATCAGGTCAGTTGCGAAACAAGCTCTGCAAGCGTCTATTTCATACCACTACCTCTTCTTGCTGTCTGCTAATAACAGAATAGTTAGTGGCAACTGTATAAAGGTCATTTCTTTCCTAAATATTAAATAGGTATACACATCATCCTTCCAGCTGCTGGGTGGAAATAATCATACTGCTTACAATGCTGTATCTACAGTTGTATCTTTCGATTAATCACGGTAACCATGTCATGGTTTTCTAAAGGCAAGGCTTATTACAGGCCTTAAACATAAGCCATTGGATCTGAATCGATTACTAGTGGTGTGGAAAGATCCATGAGATGTCCTCATCCAGCTCATAGCTGCAGACTCACTGTAAGGAGATGCACCAGGTCCATGTTGGCATCCAACGGAGGAGCAATGTTCTGCAACTGGACGAGCTCATTGATGTGACTATAGAGAGAATGGAGCTTGGGCACATTGATCTTCTCTTTCTCCAGGAAATCTGGCATGGCTTCGTACAATGAGATGAGGTCCTTCAAGTGCACGCCGAGAATGGGAATCTTGAAGTTGGTGCACTCGTTATATACTCTTCTATAATTGTCATAATTTCTGCAGGAAGACAGCAGCTCTGTCATCTCATTAAGGACCTACAAGACACGATGATATGATTTGGGTCACTTTATTCACACCTATGTTAGCTTTGCAGGTGGTATGAAAGGACAGAACCATTATCCGTGAATTATCTGCGTTTAAAACACTTACCTTGCTGACCTCATGAGACACGTGTGAGCTGGTCTCCTTCAGCCTGGAGATAGAGCTGTGGCACAAGCCTCCGATGACTGCCATCAGTGTGTTGAAATTCTGTAGCTGTTGAAGTTTCTGCAAAGGGAAGCCAAGCATATTCAGGGATCTTAACTACATATGCAATTAAAAAAAAGTCCTTCAGATTTAAGAGATTGGATGATCCGCTCAGTCTCTGGAAATGTACACAGCAGGGCGCGTGGTCAGAAGACCTCAGTCTAATGCTCACCTGGGCCACGTGAATGAATTTGGTGAGGACCTCGGCACGGAGCTGTGGAGTTGGCCGGCTCAAAACCATTAGTTGGACCCACTGAGAGATTCCATTACAGAGAGCAATGGAACGTTCCATGGTCGGATTATCTTTTACACAACCGTTGACAATGTAGTTCTGATAATCAGAGAACTAAAAGAAAAAGGAAATGTCATAGCTGATACACAAACCAGGGTGGAAAAGTAAATCTCAAAGGGATTAGTGCCACAATGGGGCACGCAGACTGCAGCCACTCACAGAGATCCTTCGGAAAGACTTAAACTCCAGGTAGGTCAGATGTTCCGCCAGCTCCTGCGGCTCCAGGTGGTCAAACAGCAGAGATACTTTTCTCTTCTTGCTGCAGTTGGGTTTTATTCGCTGAGTGAGTTTACGCGACCAATCACGAGAGTTTCTAAATGAGTGAATTAAGAAAATAAAGAACAATGTATTACTGTAATTTGTTATCATCACTATATGGGCTCTAAATGTCTGTCTAGAATCACTCACATCTGCGCTGTGTCAAGCAAGCACCAGTGGGATTCTTCTCCTTGGGCTCTCACCAGCTCCTGGAACTCCTCCATAGTTTTGGTTAGTTTAGAATCCGTCTTAAACATTATCCAGAGTTCACTGATCCAATATCTTAAAGAAAAGTGGGATAAGATCTCATTAAAGCATATATACCATATATTTAACAGTATAATAGTTTAATAGTTTTTGTGTACTGAGATAACAGTAATGCCAGATAGCAACATTAGTTTCATTGGAAGAGACCCCTATCACACAAATTAAATCATTTAAAGAACATTCTAGACATCTGGAGCGTCTCTGAATGGGTCCCAATGCATATCGATGCACATCTATCTCATCTAAGTCCTCCCATGGATCTAAACCAGGATCTAAACTTCTTGCCAATGCACGGTAGCCCTGACACAGAAGCCAATCGAATGCACGCTAGCAAGACATCAGTGTTCAGATAGCGTACATGGGATTGGCTGCAGCATGAGAGTTCTACTGAGCATGTGCAAGTAGCGTACTTAAGTATGCTCTCAGCTTTCAACTGGAGAGGCACTAAATCAGGCAGGAATCTTATTTTCCAATCCAGTAACTAAGCAATTGCAATGGACTTCAGTATTTAACATGAGAATAGTCCTGAAATGTGCCGAGTCTCACGAAACCAGTGTTGGCAGGCAGAGTCAAGCTTGACAGTTCCAACATAGAATCTAGATAAAGTATCTCGGCTAAAGTTTACGCAACTAAAGTGCTGATCAACAGATACCAGCTCGCATGGACCAACGTCTTACTTTCAGATCACCGAGTTATTTACAGGCGCATCCAAATACTCGGTACAGAGATGGCGTCTTATCTTCTTACCTTATAAAGTAACAGATCTTGAGGCACAAGGGCATAGCTCTCTTCCCCAGAGCATCCTGATATGTATGGACCTTCAGTTAAGGGATGAACCACTAAAGCGTTACAATCTTTACATGTGTAGGAATACAATACTATACACCTGACACAGGCAGATCTCTAGAGAAATGCATCCTCGGGTAATTAGAACTTGTACCAATGAAATGAGAGCCTCCGGTTTCTAAACAATACCTCCACGCGTAGATGAGATTGGCGATCCACGTTGAGACCACCAGGAGAGACAACCCAGCAATGACGTTTAAAGGCAGGTACGGTAAATGCAAATGTAGCATTTAGTTCTTGGACGGCTGCCTGCACTTAGGTACCTAATAATGTTTAAGGAGCCAATAACGAAGGATTCTAGAATACACAACCATCTATTGTCATCGGTCATACTAACGACACACGTGTGGAGATGTCCATTTCTAAGGGACTCAGAGAGGGCCTGTCCCACTAAATAATAGGATAGTAAAAGAGAGGAGATCGAAATTTACTGTTCTACAGCAAGAAGAAATGGGAGGACTAGGTGGGTCGAATGGTTCTCATCTACTATCGTATTCCAGGTTTCTATTAGAACGTCCGTCTCTTTTGTTAAATAACAGCTGGTTTGTATATCCTCTGGATGTGCACAGCCTATCTAAGCTGGTTGGTATTCGCATAGCTTTGATGTAAAGTACGGCTGTAGCCTTAGCTTGTGTGTTGCCGTATTTTGGCACATGGGACAAGTAAACGCCATCGATGGGCATGATGGCGATACCGTTTTATGCTTATTACTAAAGTGATTCACTCGTTTGACATGTTTTGGTACAATAAGCTGGGCTGTAGCAGATAAGGTGTTCTTCTGCAGAATTATCCCGCACAGAGGCCGCCGATGATGCCGACGATGTGCCACAAAGGATATAGTGTCCTGAGTCTGGCGAGGAGGTCTGAGGAGGGGATCAGGAACCCGTGCATGGTGATCATAATCTGCAGGAGCTCGCTGCTCTCACGCACTTTCCCATCATTATCTGAAAACAAGAAAGGGAGAAAAACATGGTCAATGCGCAAATGGTCCGGGCCAGACGGGCTCCGGCTGCAAACAGCTGGGGTGCATGGAAGGCGCGTAATAGCAAAGCACATGATGCCTGCAGCCTGTTCATCCATTCCACTCCGTGAATGTCCACGGCGTCAGATAAACCGGATCCATTAAATCATGGTCCTTCCTTCACAGATGCTATGTAGGCAGATATAACACACCATCTGCAGCCAGATTTACTGAAGCCGGGAGCCGATACCCTCTCTCTCTCTCTTATCTTGTCATGGATTCTGCATTCAGAGACTTTAAACATCAGGGAATGAGGCATCTTCTGGTGCCGCTCGATATTAACAAGCCCAAAAGACTAGGCACTCTAGTACTCTAGTCTTTTGGGCTTGTTAATATCGAGCGGCACCAGAAGATATTAACAAGCCCAAAAGACTAGAGTACTAGAGTGCCTAGTCTTTTGGGCTTGTTAATATCGAGCGGCACCAGAAGATGTTAACAAGCCCAAACTCTAGTACTCTAGTCTACTAGGGATCACCTGGGGCATTATATAATGTGATTATACCATCCTCAGAGCCCAGGGGATGTAGTAGGGGGAAGACGACCCCCTGCACATGGAGGAACAAGAAGGGGGTTACAGCGCCCTTTTAGCTTATATTATGCATCTTTACATGGAAAAGGTGAAGAGTCGGAGACATTGATTAGCTCAGCTCTAGACAGTTTGGAACCTTGGGACCTCAACACATAGGTTCTCCCAGTCATCTTACCGAGCTGCGGCCCACAATACCCTATTGGGTGATCGGCCTCTAACAAAGGAGGACAGAAGCCCCTGTGAGAAGACACCAATGTATATTTTAGCTATCAAACCTACATTATAGTTTGGTGCGCTGTATTTGCACGGAACCCGGCTATAAACCTTAAAGCAGCGCAGTCAATCCACGCGAACCGCATCGGTGCGACGCTGTAGCCGCGGCATCTTATTAAAGCTCTGTGCACCTCGGCAGGAAGCCGCTAACCTCTCACACCCGGCTTAGAACTTCCTCCTCACTTCTCTTCCTTCTGTTCTCGCTTTGCAAGAAGCGATTCCAGGAGACTATTGTTATCACGCAAATAAAAGAGCATCCTTTAAAGGAGCAGTGACTTTTAAGCCCAACGGTGGCCCCCGTAACGCCTTTAGTATCTGGTTGAAAATCGTGCGTTTTGATAGAATGAAGAATTCCGTCTCGTTGCATTAACTATGACTTCTTCGAGATCGCACAACCCTTTTTTCTTTTTTTTTTTCTTTTTAAGTTGAAACGCACCAGGTTTGGTAACCATTGCAACGTTTGATTCACACAATGGGATTCTCCACCGTAAATTACGTGCGTCAATGAACCGGACGTCTGGAACGGAAAATAAGTACAAAACGAAGGGTTGCGCGATCTCGCAGAAGTCATAGTTAATGCAACGAGACGGAATTCTTCATTCTATCAAAAGGCACTGTTTTCAACCAGATACTAAAGGCATTATGGGTGCCACCGTCGGGCTTAAAAATCACTGCAACTCCCATCATCCAATGCCACGATAGACCTCTTTCTTTTTTTTTTGGCTGTACACTACTAGATCAAGTGGCGGCTACATAACCTGGCTCTTACGCAACAAGATGCATGTAGGATGACAAGTTCTTTTCAGCCGGGAGCTGAAGATAAAACAGCGCTATAAGCACTTAATCTGTTACTTACTCAGAGGCTGGCGTCACGGAAAATAAAACGGAATTAAAGAGGTTGTTTCTCCATTTCACTTCTTGTATTCTGTCAGGTTAGCGGCAGATTGCCCGCCGTGTTCCCTTTCACGGAAAGCTCATGTATTAATGCTAATGTGATTGTAATTTTCCTCCATTTTCCTCCGGAGTGGCAGACAATAGGGGACTTGCTTTTTGTTATTTTTCCTCCCACGTTTTCTGAGCACAGAATCAGTCCCGGGGAGGGGGGGGGGGGTCCAGGTAACACATAAAAAAAGCCCCCCCAGCTAAAAAAAAATATTACATAAGATAATGTTCTATACAGTATGCGAAGGAGCCACGGCACGTAGGCAGAGGTCACCTGGGGGGGCTATTGTTAAGCGTACATTCACATAAAAAATAAATACCAGGTCAAGTGGCAAATTTTACTAACATTTTAAAAGCCCAGCTTCACGTTTAAAAGGAGCAGCCGTCCCTATTTATTAATGCTATTTACCTCCATCCTCCCTGTGCCCCCGTAAGAAAAGTCTCGCTGGGGTCCGCAGCTGCCCCGGGGGGTTTTATGAGGATAATGCGTGAGCTGGCCGATGAGATGCAAAGAAAATCAACTGCGCAGGAACCACAAACCGGGGTACGGGAAACCGGAATTCAGTACATTAATATAATAATATATTATATATATAATATATAATAGTAATAATATGCAAGTTTGCAAACAGGGCCCTCCTTACCTAACGTATAGATTTGTCTTAGTTCTGTCAATTCTAGTTTTTCCTACTTTTTGAGTGTACGGACTGTAAGAAGCGCTGTGTATATTGTTGGCGCTATATAAATAAAAGATGATTATAATTATGTTTACTGATGGATATAAGCAGCAAATGTTTGTTAGGAACACGTCTAGGACGATCTTTAATGCGGGGCAAAAAAGAAAGCATCCCGAGGCTTACCATGGTGCCCCCAATCAACAGCCACCATAATCCGGAGCCGGAGGTCCCAACGGTGGCTGTTGGGACCCCTGCTCCTGCTGTTGGGCACTGGGATATGACATCACACCGTGGGCTCTGCATCACCAGGTGGCGCACACACGCCATTAGGGAGGAAGCATTAGTGGCTGTACGGTCCTCTACCACCCGTCTTCCAGATCCCATAATATATAAAGACGGCCCTGGACACACCGATGGCCGCTGTGGCAGGATCTGGCCGATTATTCCTGCCTTTTTGTTATTGCTCCGAAGGTTGGTCCTGGAACCCTAAGCGTGGGATGGTGGCACTGGGTGAAGACAGCTTACGAAACAGCGACTGATCGCTTCTGTAAAGCGAGATCATTTTAAACCGAAATGTATTAAAGACAAAGCGCAAGCTGAAGAGAGTTCTTATGAGTGAAGCCTGTTAACATTGTACAACGCTTGTTCCATTACACACAAGTCCGGTTACGCTAACTAGTTTTCAGCAGTGAAAAGGTTAATAGCTTCAAAGTATCTTGATATACCACGTTATCGACTGGGCACAAGTGGACTGTCTGTCTTCAAAGAGTCTGCGGCCGGCTCCGTCTGACATTTCCAGATCAGAAGCTGGGACCACGCAGAACATAACTGCCTCTACACACGGCTTATGATTCATTTCCACGATACACTTTCTACCAGAGGGATTTATTTCATCGCTGCCATAGAAACGTCCACATAGACGTTCATTCATACAGCGCCAGCAGGTTCCGTAGTGCTGTTACAATCAGCAGGGATCATTCACAGTCACACAGGAGAAGAGGGCCCTGCTCCTAGGAGCTTACACTCTATTGGAAGTAACAACGTGTCACTCAAAGAAAAAGACTTGCCTATTCACGTCTCCGTGACCGGTTAATCTGAATAAGGCAGATGTGACAACAAATCACAATATACGAGACCACAGAATGGATCACCTGCACCTGAATGCCTGCTCTGTCGTTTGAAGTTCAAGCAGCCAATCAGGCGCAGGAAAGCACTTCTACTGAAATCACACATGGGGGGTGTTCGTTAGGCCCCCAGAATGCTCATTTTTTTAGCGGGTTAAGCATTTTAGGGAAGTCTTTTCTATCCGTTTCAGAAAGGTGCCTTTAGCATTGCGTGCGTTTTATCATCTGCTGCTTGCTAAACAAGCAGTAAAATGTTTACAAGCTGCTTTAGAAATCGAACATTACTTTACTTTGCCCAACACGTAGCTGGCACCGTTTCAGTGGAGATGCCGGGCAGTCACGTGGCAGCATTCTTCAGCTCGCTGTGTAACGGCACCAGAAATAATAATAAAACCAGATATTATCAAACGTAAAAAATGAAATGAAATTGTTAAAAGGGATTTCAAGATAATCCTTGTTTTTACGTACATTCCAAAAACCCTGTTTACAGTTTACAGAGAGCGAAAGTCACGGTGAAGAACATGATATGACAAAGTCTGGAACAGCAGAACACTGACAGCCAGGAGACCCAGGAACTGTTCTGGATTCCCAGAAGGATGATAAGAAACTGTGATGCAACCAGATTAGCCCAACATAAAATGTTAGATTTTGTTATCAACATAACTTTACTATGTTGGCTTTTGGGACCTTTTTGTAAGTTGGCCCAAAGAATGCATCAACTTCAACCAAAATCTCATGAAATATGGAAGATGAACATTCGGAGCACCATGGAGGTCTTAAGATCCCTGAAAAGATCTAGGAACCCTTTGAATTTTTCTACGGAATGAATCAAGTCAGCTGTAACGATCCGAACCCCAACCCTCGGCTCTGTCAGCAGAACATTGGTAGGACGGCCACATACAGGAGGCCATCTTTAGCCCCATGTCCTGCAGACTTTACAGGACCCAAGAAGGCCGATGGAAGCGAGCCTACTCGGAAGTGAGCACTTTTAACCAGTCTTCCAAAAAAGGGTATCCAGAAAATGTTAGTAAATAAATCATCCAATGGCAAACAAGTTGTTTACAAGAATCCCGGTAGGTTTTAGAGGACATTCAGCCTTGGTCTTTATATGGATATTAAACAAACCACTATGAGCTATGCTCTTTTTTCATTTTAGTATTAAGACAATATGGAAGCACCCATTCCACATACACACTAAACCAATTAAGACAGCCTACAAGTTGGGGACAAAACAGGGATAACTCACCGAAGGTTTGGATGCACATGTGTATGAGGTCGTCCAAGCTGGCTCCTTTGGCAAGTTGCCCCAGTGGCATCATCACTCGTAAAGGAGCGACGGTGTGAAGTTTGGAATGGGATGTGCAGTGGATGATTTGCTTCAGCTCCAGAGCCAGTTTGGGGATTGTGGTGCAGCCATGAGTAGGTCTACTGAAGAAGAGGAGAAAACGTGGAATGAGCATCACAGGAGCATCATCGATGAAGGCAGAAGCCTACAAAGGACTCCTGGGAAGGAGGGGGGAGATGACCTTAACCTCATTTCTCCTCCCAACAAAACAGGGCTGGCGAGTTTTGTTGTTACATATGTATACTTAACTGCACTTAGAATAATTGTGTAAGAAATCCATTATTATTTGTTTGTACAATCAAAATATATCCATATAACCCAAATATATACATTGTTTTAGAAACCCACGGTAAAAGAACATGAAAAGAAGAAGGTAGAACCTTCAGATATTTTGTTTCTGCTAGGGGTGATTATTGGATAAAGATGAGAAAAAACAACAACTCATCTGATGTAAAGTGATATATTTAACGAGAACTCAAAAAGGGTTTATTTAGTGAAATTGCAAGTAACCTGTAGCTGAAACGAAGCAATTAATCACTCTGCATTCATTTTGCATTTTAAAGAGCCTGACTTCAGCTTTGCTTTTCCCACGGCAAAAGTGTCATCTCAAATCAATGTGCCCACAATGTAAGCTATAGTGGTTAATTCCCAAAGGACCCATTAGAGATGCAGTCCCACTTACGCCAAACATTATCACGCTCAAGTATGTTAGGTAAAGAAACCTTAGCACGTCTGTCAACGTATTTCTCCCTGATCACATAACAGTGAAGCGGATCTGCGCCGTAGGTCCAGATTTGACTGTTAGTTCATCCATTAGACTATCAGCAAGGCTAATTAAACCTTGGCTTCAGTCAGCCGGTCAAACTGTAATGCAAGCTGCAGCAGATGACTACCACAAGTATCTATCTGCAGACGTCGAATAAACCTAGCAGCGGATGATGTTTCCAGTAGTAGGTGTGAAGAGCCTTCATATCCAACAGGTAAGTCCAGCTGGATGAGCTGGGCCCACAGGCTGACTCGCGCCTAGGGTTGCCACACACCGTCCCGGTCTTACCCGGCACTGGGACGACTGTGGCTCTCACCAAAACAGTGGCCAAAAGCGTATTTGGTAGATGTCCACTATGGATTCCAGTCTAACGCAGCACTCACCAGCAGGGACTATGCATAATGTCCATAAAAGAAGCACAGAATGGATCTACCACTTGATTCCGGCACCAATTGCTTAATAAAGTTCTAAGACAATCTTAAAATTGTAACTGTAAAAGCAAAATGAAAGCACAAAAATACAAACAAATAACTACCTATTGACTGCTTCTGCTATATATATTTTATTATGTCAGGCACTTTTCTAGAAAATGTATGAATGATAATTTTAACAATTCAGGTTTAACCATTGATGGCATTGAGATGATGCCATGGAGAAAAAAAAATAAAATAAAAGTACAAATATGGCGACCAAGTGGGCTAAACACGCGGCATCCATAACGCTTTCTGCACTGTCATAGAAGTCAAAGTGATGCTAGCGTGAGGGTCTGTAGAAGGACACATTTCTTAAGGGGGATCTGGAAGCTGTTGGCGCTTTAAAATTTCTTTTAAATGATAACATATTTATTACGTTGGGGGGTGAAGCACATTTGTCAGTACGGTGGTCAAAAGTGTCATCGTAGGCCACGTCTCATTGTTTTCACGCCCAGATGGCCGCAGACACCAAGCTAATGTATTACGTTCAGTGATCCCCATGCATGATTTCACCGTGAAGCCCAATAAAACCCACACAGTGCATTACCTGATGAAGTATCCATTCCCTGTAGCTGGCTGTTAATCATACAGGAAGTTACACAGACACACATACACACACATACACACACATACACACACACACATACACACTAACTATTTACAGCAACAAATCCAAAACCGACCTTCAACTCCTCATTCATCTCAAACCCCGGCTCCAGCGATGAACACAATGAGCGCATCTGTTTCCATTAATAACTCTGCGCCCTAAAGCACATTGTATCAAGTGTAACAAATCAGTTTATGATGATAGACGCCACAAACAGAGAAGATTACAAACAAACAGAACAATTATAATAATATTAATAATCATTTCAGAAAACACACAATATGCATGCGCAGCATATATTGGCAGGGGGCTTCCTTGGACACCTCTTATACCTAAGAATAGTCCTGCACACATTTTTATATGGGGGGGGGGCAGTAAGCAGTCCTGATCTGAAGCTTCTTTGGGACACCTTAGAAGAATTAAGACTGCTGATGGCTCTGCACATATTTGTTTATCATAATGTAAAGCACTGCGCATGTACGAGTGTCGTATATTGCCCTCTGTATATGTACCTGGCCGGATGGCAAGCTGCATGTAAGCCCACCGTACATGCGCAGTTACTGACCCACGACCCGACATGATAACCCTCATAAATAGTAATCTACATGGCTTTTAGCATTATCAGGTTTATTGAAACCACCCAGAACTTGGGCATTTTGATTTAAAATAAAATATTTTTGAAGATATTTGTTCTAATAATAATATTTTACCTTCCATCAACTGTGGCAGAAATATAACTTCAATAGCATTTCCTTTTTCAATGAGGTTAGTTTCATGTGGTCTACATTTCTAGCTCCCAGTGAGATACATTAGCAAATAATTGTGTTAAAATAGACATATAGAAAAGAATTACTAGTGTAACCACTGCTTAAGGAGAGATCCGGTGTTCTTGCTGTTACATGAAACCCCAAATCTGTGCTACTTCAAGAGATGTCCCCCTCCTTGGACGGTCATCCCTGGCTTGGAAGCTGCAGAGTTCCTATGAGAAGCACTATACAGGACTGTTAAGCAGCGCATGCACTGGTTCTGGAGCCTCGTCGATATGTTCTGGACCAGTGGCATGTACTGAACCCAGGTGGGTCCAAACCTAAGCCCAACAGCACCGGGGGGACCCGAATCCCCACAACGCCTGACTTTCTGACGTCCAGAAGCAGCTGCAGGGTAGGTGCCCAAGCAGAGTTACCCAGTGAACGTCTCATGGACGCGGGCAGCCAACGAAACACTTTACCCAATAGCCTGGAGAAAATAAAACAATAGACTGCTACAGGTCCTTAACCCCTTCCATGAAGGCAAGGATTAGGCATTGTCACTTATCTGGCAGCTCATGACATCCCTCTAGTGGGGGCTCTAAGTATTTTTAAGGGCCCTAAACAAAAAAGATTTAGAGGAGCCACATGTAACACATTTAATTAGCAATACACAGAATGGCCTAAGAGAACTATATTTGTAAAGCTTTCACAGATTTTCCTGGCTGGGGACTCATGAGGCTCCAGGATCAATGGGGCTCCAAACAGCTATCCATCTGGCAGTGGCCCCTGTGTACAGCACCCCTCTCACTTTGCCTGGAGGCTCCATATGCAGTTAGCTGGGTTGTCATTTGTTCCCATATGGGTTTCACATAGGGATCAGCACAAACTCAATGAATATACATTTTACGTTAATACACAGCTGCTTTCTACAACAGCAGCAGCCGCCTGCCCAAAACACAGCAAAAACAGCACATGATCACAACTCTCATCACTCTCGTCCACTCTGAGCTGTAGTCTGCAGCCATTAAAGGGACAGGGGATGTGTCTGTCAGCAAGCACAGGAGGGGCTACAAAGTATCCTTTGCAGTTAGAGATCATGAGCAGGTTTTTATTACTGTAACAAAGTATCGATACATGGAGAACAGCGAAAGCACACCGTCCGCCATTCCCTGACCCAGCATGTGAACGAGCACTCACCGGATCCATGTGCTTCCACCTGTGTGTCTTAGGGGTACCCCATGCCCTGGCCCCCGGACCCCAATCATTACACCCGACAACCCCCAGCATAGAAAACAACACAGCATAGAAATAGAACAAGCAAGAGAAATCTGCATGGAATGAATTCAAATCGCACAATAGGCAGGGACTTTGCTGGACTTTGGGGCAGTTATGGCAATTTTCAGCAGTGATTTTAGACCGGTGTGAACATTGATCGTGACATACAGATACACACACACAGATACACACACAGATACACAGACACACACAGACACACACACAGATACACACACACAGATACATAGACAC
>VKOC01015827.1:0-10174 GCA_009364415.1 Spea multiplicata | reverse complement strand
TTGACCATTGACAGTTATAAGATAATAATACATAAAATTCAGAATATGGTTCTTATAACTATTTGGTTAAACCTTTAATTCTGCTCCCAAGTAAATATGTTTTTGTATTCAATTCCTGTCTAAAAAGAATTACATAGCATTTTGGAATAAATATACATCCTACAAGTCCTGCACTTGAAGCCACTATGGCAAAAATCTCTACGGTCACCATGTTCTTCCCTTTGGTGCTCAGATAGGCCGGGATCATCGCAATCCAAACGCTGCAGAACACCAGCATGCTGAAGGTGATGTACTTGGCCTCATTAAAACTGTCCGGTAATGTCCTGGCTAAAAAAGCTATAATAAAGCTAAGAGCTGCCAGAAGCCCCATATAACCCAGGACACAGTAGAAGGCGATAACCGAACCCTCATTACACTGAACGATGATCTTTCCCTGATAAGAGTGCATGTCCAGCTCCTGGAATGGGGGGGGAAATGGCCAACCAGGAAATATTAATGATAACTTGAATGGATGAGCAGATCAGTACTATAGAATTGGAGACTTTCACATTGACCCAGTTTGCCCAGGAGCTGCCGGGTTTCGTGGCTCTGAAAACAATATAGATCATGATTGTTTTGCTTAAAATACAAGACACGGCTAATGAGAAGAGGACTCCAAAAGCTGTTTGGCGCAGCATGCAGGTTACATCCTCAGGACGACCGAGGAACAGAAACACACAGAGAAAGCTCAGCATGACGGAGACCAAGAGGAGGAAGCTGAGGTTCTTGTTATTGGCTTTCACAATTGGGGTATCTCTGAAGACAATGAAGATCAGTAATATTACAACAGTTACAAGACAAAACAGAATTGATACAAAAGATAAAACAGCAGCAACTGCATCCAAATATGATAGAAACTCCACCGATTTTGGAATACACCGATCCCTTTTCTCATTAGACCATTTATCACTTGGACAAACAATGCAGTTCTCACTGTCTGAAAAATAACGCAAAGTAACATTATGCCTCAATATGTAAATTAAACATAAAATATAATATAGTATATAGTTCCCTCCCACTAAGTGTATCCATATTAACTAATGTTAAATTACTTCTTTTTGTTTACATTTCTTAGATTTGAACTGAAAATAACAAATAAAAATAGCCCCAAATCTAATCGCCCCAATTTTCCTTTGCCTTGTTTTAGTTTCAGGAATCATATGCCTATCCCATGCGTGTTTCAAGTCACTTGCTGCACTAACCTCTACCACTTTTGCCAAGAATCTGGTCCACTCATCTCACATGGAAGTAAATATAACGGAGGAGCTCAATGACCAAACAAGGAACAAAAACAAAACCCCACTATAAGTAGATTTCTTGAGTAAATGTACAGTTCCTAAACCCATTGAAAACAATGCATTTTGAGCCCATACATGTACGGGCTTTGTCATTAAGGGGTTAAACCGTTACTACTTTTTAAGTTTTAATGGGGTTTTTTTAGTGCACTGAGACGCATTTGTGAAAGTGAACCAGCTGTGTGCAGAAGCATGGAGGTTGGAGCTTGTGTAAAAAGGTCTTTCTCATAATATCTGTAAGGTGCTTGGTATCACAGCTGGTTGTCGGCTGCCAGGTAGTTTTTCTGCTCCCCCCGGGTGGGGGAGGTTATGCCCAGCTCTAGTCAACCCAGTCTTGTTTGTCTATTCTTTTGATCACTTATAGCTACACCTGCCCCTCCGTGTGGCTCTCAATACCCCCCAACTCCACTCTCTACCTTACCAGGAGCAGGCTTTCATTCCTACACACCTACTATGAGTAAATGATGTGTATGATTCTATATAATCTATTATACCAGATCTATTGGATATCTCTCCCTCTGAGCACCGGACACAGTCGTAGCAGCAGATTTGTGCTCCAGGTCTCAGAACTTTTCGATATCCAGGCAAACAGTTCTCTGAACACTGAGACCTTGGAATCTACAAACAGAAAAAAAATTAGTTCTTGTTTGAGGCACTCTTATAAATTAATAAAGAATAAAGAAGCACAATCACAAAATAATAGATATATCTGCAAAAATATTCTTAATAAAGATGTAATTCCTTTGATTTGAAAAATACATTAGGAGTAGAACATGATTGGATGATTATATAATTAGAAAATCATTCAACAAGATCAAAATAATTCATTGCCTTAATTCACAAGCCCCTGGTATTCCCTTTTCTAATACATTTATGCAATAACCGTGCAAACAGCAGCATTTGAAAGTGTTCTCCAAGGACAGTATAATAAGTGCACATGCAGTGGACATTGTCCATGCGGTGGCTCCACATAAAGTGCAATCATAAACCTGAAGGTGCCGCGAAGATGCGGACGAAGAAGAAAATGCATGAGTGTGAGAGAGTGAGTGAATGTGGTCCCAGAAATGTTGCGTTTTGCATTGTTTTCGGGGGAGGGTCTTGCCTCATTTTCTCATTAAAGCCTCATTAAAGCTCACTGCTGTGTTTTTTAGGACTGTATATACTGACAGCTTGGATCCATGCTGGCTTTTCCAAGAGACTAGAGCTTTGCAGGATCCAGTCTATGATTCCTATGTGGTCTGCATCAGGCATAGGTGCTGGGCATTAAAACCTGGAGCCTGGCGATCAGAGACTGTTGTGGAAAGAATAATTTCCTCTATGCTCCCAGGGCAAGGAGATCCCCTAAAAAAGAGCTGAGGTATCCCTGAGGTAAGGGAGGAAATACTTGCCTGGACATTTGTGTGTTGTCTGGGGGAGGTTTTCCAGAGCCTGGCTTAGCGAGGTCTGGCTGGGAGGTCTGGTTAGTGGGTGTTTAGGATGGTCAGTCTTAAGTGTGACGTTTATGGCTCTCATGCTACAGGGTTTTTCACAAGTTAGAACCATTACACCGTCAAAGTGGTTTTGTTTTACCATCTTTAGGATGTATGGTGCTGGTGAGTTTATATTATTTCTGTTGACTTATTTTTAATATACTCTATGCCTGTAAAGTTTATAGAAATGTAGCTTAATTTTAATGTAGGAAAACAAAAACAATAATCCCCCCCTTACCTGGTTGTCTTTGTTCCTCCATATTGCTAAATGCGAGTCAGTGATTAGCTGCTGACCATCTGGAGCCCACTCAGTGAAGTTACCCACAATGTTTCTAAATGCAGACTTATTTGATAAAAACACCCAGTTTGTAATTGTGTAATGGTATGCAAATTCTCCATGTTCATCGTAAAATGTGCGGCCCAACTGAGATGCAGATGTTATCCTTTTTATATAGCGATGCAACTGTTAAAAATGATTTAGAACAAAACAAGAGGACATTCACAGTCACAATGTAGGAGAGTTTTCTTCTACGTCATTAATCAAGAAAATAAAAATACCTCCCATTTTACAACAGAACCCACCCAAACACTCGACTAAAATAGACCAATACCTGACCTCTATTATTCATCTACTAGAACTTCATATCATTAACCACCATCAACCCTTCATCAGTCTACAGCACATCGTTAGAACCAACAGCACCAGGGTCACCATGAAGGCACAATTTAGAAGAAAATATTGTTCTTTGGTAAATAATAACGTTGGATTTTGCATGTGAGCTGCAATTAGTGTTAGAATGGCGATATAACTTAAGAGGTAGCAAGTAACAATTATATAAAATATACAACAATATACAACATAAAGGCCTCTAATACGTTGCAATCATTTGCAAGGAACTCATAGACATTAAATGCTATTTCACTTCTCTTTAATGCTGCATGTGTAATACCCTAAGCCTTTTCATGGCCTTTTTCAATTTGAAGATTGCCCCTCTTCCTGTACCATGTGTGTAATAATATTAAATACTAATAAATGTTAAAATAGGTACCAAACAAGGTACTTTCGCTAGGGATACAATTTTAAAAAACCCTACTCTGTCCCAAGACAAAGTTCAAAAATTGCAAACAATATGATGTAATATTTCAGATAGGATTTTGCTGTCTAATAAAATTACCAAAATCTCTGTATATTCTCAAGGGATGCTGCTGATCATAAAGCAAGATTTTCCCTTCAGTGACACCTAACTTGTGGAAGAAATATGTAAAACTACAAAACAGTGGGTTTTGCTTTTAACTTTTTGATGTTCATCATTTAGTATGGATAATATTATACATGTAAAAGTCACATCACAGCAAAGACCTCTGTCCATATACACCAATCAGCCATAACATTATGACCACTGACAGGTGAAGTGAATGACACTGATAATCTTGTTATCATGGCGCTTGTAAGTGGGTGGGATGTATTAGACAGCAAGTGAACCTTTCATCATCACAGTGATGTGTTGGAAGCAGGAAAAAGTGTAAGGATATGAGCAACTTTGACAAGGGCTAAATTGTGATGGCTTGACAATTGAGTCAGGGCATCTCCACTGCAGCTCTTGTGGGGTGTTCCCAGTCTGCAGTGGTCAGCACCTATCAAAAGTGGTCCAGTGAAGCAAAAACAGTGAACAGACTATGGGGTCATGGGCAGCCAAGGCTCGTTGATGCACGTGTGGGGCGAAGGCTGGTCCGTGTGGTCAAATCCCTACTGTAGCTCAAATTGCTGAAAAAGTTATTGCTGGTTCTAATAGAAAAGTGTCAGAACACACAGAGCACTAAAGTTTGTTGAATATGGGGCTGTGTAGCTACAGACCAGTCAGGGTGCCCATGCTCATGCAGACCTTCAGTGTGGTGGAGTCCACGCCTCGACCCGTCAGGACCTACACAATTTTAGGCAGGCGGTCATAATGTTATGGCTGATCTGTATATACACTCGCTGGCCACTTTATTAGCTATACTCTTTGCTAGTACTGGGTTGGACCACCTTTTGCATTACTAACTGCCTTAATTCTTCATGTCATACTTTGCACAAGGTGCTGGAAACATTTCTCAGAGGTTTTGGTCCATATGCACATGAAGGCATGATGCAAACCTCCTGTTCCACCACATCCCAAAGGTGCTCTATTAGATTGAGATCTGGTGACTGTGGAGGCCATTGGAGTTCAGTGAACTCATGGCCATGTTTAAGAAACCAGTTTGAGAGAATTATTATTATTATCTTTTATTTCCAACAATTTATGCAGCACTTAATAAAATACATATATTCAAGGGGTATGACAAGACGAGAATTGCCAGACAAACTGATACATTAAGTGGAGAGGGTCCTGCTCGCAAGCTTACAATCTTGATGGAATGGGATGAGGACAAGCATAAGGCATAGACAAAGAGTGAGAGGTAGTGTGGGGTTGTATCAGTGACAGGGAAGTGGGTTTTGAGATGTTTCTTGAATGGTGGGAGGGTGAATGCTGAAGGTTCGGTGAAAGTAGATTCCAGAGATATGGGGCAGCCCTATTTTTATGAAGATAGCTTTGCTACTTGCATTATCCTACTGGAAGTAGCCATCAGAAGATGGGTACACTGTGGTCATAAAGGGATGACATGGTCAGCAACAATATTCCGGTAGGCTGTCACATTTAAACAATGCCAAGTGTGCCAAGAAATTTGCAGTACCAAATATGTTGATTCCAAAATCAAAGGAGGCTAACATTAGCCTTTTTTAATTAAAAAAAGTCTCTGCTGCTGTGGACTACTCTTCCAATGATCCTCAGCCGGCATTATGGTGGACACCGGGCTGGCTGAGAATCATAGGAATTTTAGTTCACAGCTTTACTGTTGCTGCACTTCCCATGACGCTTAGCCAGCATCATGGAAGTAGTATGTCTGGCTGAGCCTTATAGGAATTCAATGTGTTGGTTATTTTTAATATGCATGACTGTGCTGACAAAAATAAAGCGTGTGTTAAGTGGCGATGCGAGCGCAACATTTTGTGATTGCTTGTATTGGTTCCACGAGATTAAAAGTGCCCCTCTTTCACATTTTGAAATGTTGGGAGGTATGAGGTGTAAAGGCTGACCGGAATTCATATTCTTAAATAAAGCCTTAGAAATTCTTCCTGTATGTCCGTCAGCGTCTGACACGTGAAGCAGTCTGTATTTCATACATACCTGGTGTTTATAGATGTTTTGGATTGTATTTCCTTTTGCGTTCTCGTTATAAAATAAGTGCATGTCATGCAAAGCTTTAGCTAAAGCACTCACTGAAATAAACACCCGAGGAGAGACACCAAGGGTCAGATGATCTTTAACAAGTAATGTATGTTTCCCACTGCAGTTACACAGAGAGATTTTATAGATCTCTTCATAAAGCCTATTCTTTTCAGAATTTTCTGATAAACATCTATAAAAAAATATCCATATATCTTCGAGAAGCTTGTCTGCTGGACGGTTTGAAGGATGGATATTATCAAAGAAACTTCCGGTATCCGGTAGCGCTAGAGGATGCGGTTCTATGGCCAGACTGCCATTCAGGGGTTCTACAAAGAAATCTGTGAGATGTTCATTGTAAGCCCAGGCAGGAGGAAGGATTAATGTTATATCTTTATGTTTGAGACACGGAGTTAAAATGTCAATAATTCTGATGCTGAAAGAACCGCAGAGTATAATAATTCGAGCCGATGACATTAAAACAGTTTCTGACATCATTTTCATATTTTCAGATAGTTCTTGTAATAAACTAATTTTTACAGTGAAGGAAATACAAATTCCATAACTTGTCAGATACGCTCTCAGAGCCTGACTCTCTGTCTCTCCGGTGTCATCATCAACCATGAGTATTCCCACCCAGGTCCATCCGAAATGTTTTAGAATCTTCAAAATAATTTTATTATAGACAAGATAATTTTGAACAGAGCGGAAGAAATGCGGATAAACACGTCTATCACTCAGCGCATAGTCTGTCGCTCCATAACTGATCTACAAGATGGAAGAGAAAAGTGTAAACATTCTGCGGTAAAGGTTTCTAATAACAGCTTGGAGTCAGACATGGTTGTGATCTCACCATGAAACTGAATGCTAATGTCAGACAATACATGGAAGACCATTCAGGTCACTCACCTGTGCGTATCCATACACCCCTAGTAACTGTGCTATGGGAATGGTAGTAGTAGAATGGTGATCGCCAATAAATCCAGCCACGTTGTTAGAATTCGCACAAGAGTAATTAGGGACGGTCATGCCGCGGCCAGACAAAATCTGAAGAATGCTTTTCACAGCTTTTCTTTCATCTAAGCAGGAGTCATATATATGATAACCCAGGGTGATATTTGGTAAAATGTTTGGGTCGTTGTTCAATGTTTCAATGGCGAAAAGAAAGACCAGTAAATTGATGTAATCCATGAGGCCTGGGCTGTAAAGGTAGAAGAATTAGATTAAAGCAGAAGAACATAGTCAGAGGTCTGCCAGATTAAAACACTTAAGACTTTGTAGGAATACCATGTTACCATCAACTGACAAAGGTTCTAGCTTTAAACGAATGGCAAAACAGGTCATGGGTCAGTAGAGAGAACTAGTGTGAGTGCCGTAATTACCCTCAGATATTTATTTAATGTAGGGCATGAGTTGCGGAAGACAAATCAAGGACCTTTGTGAAATATTTTTGTCTCAAGCCCATTCCTAGCCCTGCCTGAGATGGTTGCAAATGTCTGAATACAGTGGACAGTGGTGGTCATGGCTGAGTCTGGTCCCACGTAGTACAACATGTGGCCCCTCTTCACAGATTGAAAATGTGTATTTTTGTAAAAAGACGAATCTACATAAAAAAGACATTTAAAAAATCACCTTATACACTTCTTTTGAAGAGAAAAAGCTTATGAAATATAGGAATCCTTGGGAGGTACATAGTATAGTCCCTCTATTTCTGTCTGTTCCCTCCTCAAACTCTCAATCTCTCTTTCTTTTCCTAATGTTTTAATTTTCTTGCCAATCCTACATAGTGTCAGTCCTAATGTTTCAAGAGTTGGTTTAATAAAATAAAAAATAGTCAACATTTCGGTTAACCTTTGTAGCCATTATCATGCATTTATCACGTTCTCAAAAGGGGATGTCAGCTCCTTAGTGTAAAACACAATGACCTCTGTTTTACAGATACGTATTTTCTCCAATATCCTCATAATATTTTTTTAAATCTATATGGGTAGATTTACAAAAAGATATTAACTCCCCCAATCAAGTCAATAGCATAAAATTCATAATATTGCAAGAAAAAAACACATCTTACATTGTGTAAAGTTAATTTCACAAAACAGCCTAATAAAAAGTAATAATAAAAAGTCATAAATATGTATATATTTACCTCAAAATAGCACTCAAAAATGTAATGTATGAAAACAGCTGGACGGCAACTGGATTAACTGCTTAACAGAGTCACTTCCCTTAGTTGTTTTGGTCTCTCTATAAAATTAATTTGTTCTGCAGATATTATTTTTATGGTTAGTTGTGGGAACTTACTCAGCACAGACTATTTGGGGAGAAAAATGATCCTGTCCAGAAAAAAAAAAATTCCTCATTTGATTATTCACCGTGAGAACTCCTCCAATTATAAGGTCCCCATCTTTAAAATACTCAAAGTCTTCAAATGGTTTGATGACTTGCAGATGACAGGCCGGTGCTGGGCTCTGGATCTCAGATCTGCAGGGCGTCACACACAGGAGCAACAAACAAACGAGACATTTCAATGGAAGAGACCCAGCGATCAGCATCATGCAGCCCAGTAACCTGCCGAGTGCCAGAGAGTGTCTGCCGGGTTCGGTGGAATCGAGCACCGTGTGGGTCAGTGGCATCTGCTGCATCTGATATCATTGTAATGAACCTGAACATCTCGGCTCTTTTTATACAGTGCGGTCTCATTCATTGCAATGGAGTCTCAATATAGATGCAGGACTTTGTGTTTTGGGATCGCAATTCTGTGTTGGTTTTAAATTATAAGAAAACCGCAGAGCGCCGGTAATTGTCTGCATGGACAGAAATATACAAACGCAGACTTTAATGTCTTTAGAGTATTAGTTAGTTTTAGAAGGAAGTTTCATTCATCGGCAGTTTTATGCCCTTTAATAATATTTATCGGTTTCTCAGATGTAAATGTTATTCAGCACTTTTAATTTATCATTGATTTTTCTGCATATTTCATGGTTTCTTATAATTTAATTCACGGAGGTTTTCTGATTGGATCTGATTTTATTCTATTTGAATTTTAAATAATATGATTTAATACAGAAATGCACAATTTGTGTTAATGTACCTTTTGTATTCTAGTTATATTCATATTATCCAGCTCTGACATCCACCATTAGCATAGTCAGGACATTTTTTTAATAAAATGTCCGTCACTTCCTTTAATCCCCAGGAAGTAATAACCCACTTCCTGGACTCGCCCTGCATTATATCAGAAGACTGAGCACAAGCCTATAGCGCTAGAGGTTGTTTACTTTGTGAAGCTGTTTCCAGAAATATCTTTGGGCAAAACATCAAACAGCCATCACATACAGCACTTCAGACGTCTTTCAATTAAGACTCAAGTTTGCAATGTAAGCGAATTGATAACTTGAGTTGCTATAAGAATTTAGCCGTTAGGATCGTGTTCTGGGTCTTCTCCAGATGAGTGAAGCTGGAGCCTTTGTACAACTTCTCTGAAAAAAGACTCACTTGAGATGGCAGTGAATCATAACTGTGCTATGGGAATGGTAGCACCTGATTGGTGATCACTAATAAATCCATCCACCTTATTATCATTCATCATCAGTAATTAGGGACGTTGCGGCCAGTCAAAATCAGTTTTTGGAAACACCTCATATTTTCATTTATTTTGGCACTTACAGGATTAAATATGAATGACTCGCATCGCTGTTTCTGGGGGAGTTGCGCCCCAATAGCGTCCAGAAAAAGAGAAACTGCTCAACAAAAGTATATATTTTTTGAAAGATGACATCCCAAAGTATTTTACTTGTGGCATTTTAACACTTTTTATTTAACCATTTTAGTGCCAGTCCGTCCTAAACATTGCAGTAACATTTATTTTTTTCATTTTTAACAAACCCATTCTATCCAAACACAGTATTTCAGTATGTTTTACCCTGGTTACATAAAATTACTGAAACAACTTTTGATTTGTCTTCAGAAACACCTCTCGTGTACAGGAATACCCCATATACATTATTATTATTATTATACTTTATTTATAAAGCACCAACAGATTCTGCAGCGCTGTACAAGGTAAAAAATTTACAGATAACGATAAGTACAAAATGACAAGCATTTGACATACACATACAAGAGG
>VKOC01015826.1:0-11398 GCA_009364415.1 Spea multiplicata | reverse complement strand
TTCTTCTTCTTCTTCCTCTTCTCCTTCTTCTTATAATTACTCGCGTTGGTTCCATAAGTCACACTGCACTATTTTTTGTTGTCTTCATTTTTCACATCTCCGTCCCCTGGTTATATTGGAGAAGACCCTCACTATCATCACCCTTAGGTGCGACCGCCACATCCATCCTAATGACTCTCTGAGTCCTCTGTTCCGGCGCCGGGACAGCTCTACGTTCTCCTTGAGAAGCCGGTTCATATTTGCCTGCAGTCTTCTTATTTCCGGAGACGAGCCGTGGCCATTTTCTTCGGCACGAGTCCACTCGAGATGTTCTGTCCGTTACTGGTCTCTTGGCCCCCGTTAGGGCGTCTCGGTGACTCTTTTCTGTGCCGTCTCTCAAGTTCAAGGTTCATATTTGCCTGCAGTCTTCTCATTTCCGGAGACGAGCCGTGGCCATTTTCTTCGGCACGAGTCCACTCGAGATGTTCTGTCCGTTACTGGTCTCTTGGCCCCTGTTAGGGCGTCTCGGTGACTCTTTTCTGTGCCGTCTCTCAAGTTCAAGTTCTTTTCAGGGAGGGCGTTTAGAGGTTTGAGCTCCCAGCAAATTTATAAAAAAATAATTTATAAAAAAATAATTTATAATGGTGCCGAGGCATCCAAAAATAGTACTGAGGAGCTCCACATCTGTGATGTTGTCTTCGCCTGCTCCCCTGAACAATGAGTGGTTTAAGAGTAGTTGCTTGTATTTATAGCCTTGGCTACGGATGACATCACAAACAAAAGTGGGCGGGGCAACTTTATGACATCACAAGCAAAAGTGGGCGGGGCCGCTTTATGACATCACAAACTAAACTAGACGGGGCTGGTTTCCCAGTGATTAGGCAGGACAACCTTATGACAAAACTGGGCGGAGCAGCTTTATGACATCACAAGCAAAAGTGGGCGGGGCCGCTTTATGACATCACAAACTAAACTAGACGGGGCTGGTTTCCCAGTGATTAGGCAGGACAACCTTATGACAAAACTGGGCGGGGCAGCTTTATGACATCACAAGCTAAACTGGGCGGGGCAACTTTTTGCATGAGTAGGAGGGGCAGCTTCACGATGACATCAGAAACAAAACTGGGCGGGGCAGCTTTATGAGCTCAGAAGTGAACGCACTTGAAATTCAGGACTTTTATTTTTAATCTTTATAAACATTCTAATTAGGATTTAAACGTTAAACATAAATAATAGAATAACTGAGCGAAATACGTTGGACGCACAGGGACGGGTTCTAGAATATTCTGGGACTACCAGGAATAATATTGAGCAAATTAGCTGATAAGAACCATTGCTCAGTCTTTTTGTCACAATCTGATTATCGCTCAATCTTTTCTTTTTACATATTTTAATTAATATAATTTCAAAGATTTTATTAATTCGAGAAAAATAATGCTTTCTGTACCCTGCAGCCAATCCACAGAATTCCAACCTAAAATATTATATTTATCACTGAATATAATTATCAAAAACCTCAGAATCCGGCCCCTGCATTAATACTATATACGGGACTCTTTGTACTTTCTTTCTGCAATTTCTTCTTCTTTCCCCCTTAAGAGACCTTAAGAATTTGCCCCATTATACTGAAAATCACCCCAGAGTCTGTCGCGATGAGATTGAAGTATTTCCACGCGCGTTATCTATACACAGAATAATTATTTGCAAAGAAATCTCAGGATCCGTACATTCTATTTATAATCAAACTTTATTGTCCACATAGTTCATAAGGTTGAAGAAAAGACCGAAGTCCATCAAGTCCAACCTTCCTACTCCTGACCCAAAAGAAGGCAAAAAAACCCCTGATTAATCTGATTTCAGTTCTGTCATCAGGGGAAAAAATCCTTCTTGACTCCAAAAGTCAATCGGATTTCTCCTTGGATCCGGAAGCTCTTTGATGGAAGGTCGGTGGTTTGGATCGATTGAAGCTGTTTAGGTGTTAAGCGCCGCATAGCTGGGAACTGCTGACGCGCTTCAGTTGGTGACGGGAAGCGGCAGAAGGAACGTCTCGTGAGGCGGTCTAACGATGGCGCTCATATTCCAGACGTTGTTCCTTTGCCCGAGCCAGGCTGTCACGGAGAGACTCGGATCTGTATGATGGATCTCAGATCACGAGAACCTCGGAGTTAAGGAAAAATCCACAAGTGTCTCTGAACTGCTGCTTCTGGCCGAGGATTCAAAGTCAGAAGGGTTTTCCATCACGGCTCCAGCGTCCCTTTTCTTGAAGCCCAAACGTTCTTCAAGACTGGAGGCTTTCCGAGTCGTCTCTTCCAGGTGACGAGACATCGCCACATTCTCCTTGAGAAGCTGGTGCATAATCGCCTGCAGCCTTCTGATTTCCGGAGACGAGCCGTGGCCGTTTTCTTCGTGACGGTGCGAGTCCACTGGAGATGTTCTCTCTGGTGACATCCGAGAGCGTCCATGGCTGGTCTCTTGGCCTCTGTTAAGGCGTCTCGGTGACTCTTTTCTGTGCCGTCTCTTGTCCTCTCGGTTCCCTGCCCTTATCTGCTCTTCTAGAGCCGAGACTCGCTCTGTTATTCGGGACAGGGAGCGTCTGTCTTCCTCCTCCATCTTCAGCAACGAATGACTGATGTTGCCAACAACACGTAAAATGTTCATGGAGAGAAGGGCTTCATGATCCTTTCTGGGAGAACGTTTAGATCTTTGAGCTCCCAACAAAATTATAATAAAAAGCACAATATTGGTGCCGAGGCATCCAAAAATGATAAGACTGAGGAGATCCATATCTATCATCTTATCTTCGCCTGCTCTGCTGAGCAATGAGTGGTTTAAGAGCGTTTGCTTGTATTTATGCCCTTGGGCATTGATGACATCACAAACAAAACTGGGCGGGGCAGCTTCATGATAACATAAACAAAACTGGGCGGGGCAGCAGAAACAAAACTGGGCGGGGCAGCCCTTTGACATCAGAAACAAAACTGGGCGGGGCAACTTTTTAGTATGTGGGCGGGGCAGCTTCATGAAGACAACAGAAACAAAACAGGACAGGGCAGCTTTATGAGCTCAGAAGTGAATGCACTTGAAATTGAGGACTTTTATTTTTAACCTTTCTAAACATTCTAATTAGGATTTAAACGTTTAACATAAATAATAGAGACCGTGCCAAACGTATAACAACTGAGCGAAATACGTTGGACGCATAGGAACGGGTTCTAGAATATTCCGGGACTACCAGGAATTATATTGAGCGAATTAGTTGATAAGAACCATTGCTCAGATTTTTTTTCTTTTATCTCTAAATCTTTTCTTTTTAAATATTTTAATTAATATAATTTCAAACAATTTTATTAATTCGTCGAGAAAAATAATGCTTTCTGTACCCTGCAGCCAATCCACAGAATTCCAACCTAAAATATTATATTTATCACTGAATATAATTATCAAAAACCTCAGAATCCGGCCCCCGCATTAATACTATATACGGCCTCTTTGTACTTTCTTTCTGCAATTTCTTCTTCTTTCCCCCTTAAGAGACCTTAAGAATTTGCCCCATTACACTGAAAATCACCCCAGAGTCTGTCGCGATGAGATTGAAGTATTTCCACGCGTATCACGTTATCTATGCACAGAATAATTATTTGAAAAGAAATGTCAGGATCCGTACATTTTATTTATAAGAGAGCTTTATTGGCCACATAGTACATAAGGCTCAACCTTTCTGCCCAACCTTCCTACCAAAAGAAGGCGAAAAAAACCCCTGATTAAGCTGCTTCCAATTCTGCCATCAGGGGAAAAAATTCCTTCTTGACTCCAAACGGCAATCGGATTTCTCCTTGGATCCGGAAGCTCTTTGATGCAGAAGTTGGTGGTTTTGATCGATTCAAGCTGTTTAGGTGTTAAGCGCCACATATTTAGGATGGATATCATGACTGAAAGGGTCTTCCAATAAACCAGGGGACGGAGATGTGTAAAATGAAGAAAAAATGAATAATAGTGCAGGGTGTCTTATGGAACCAACGTGAATAATTATAAGAAGAAGAATATAAGATAAATAAAGCTCTGCTGTAACAGCGAGGGCGGTGTGACCCCCGCCGGTGAGCGCTCTCGTAGATGAGTCTCCTTCTGATCGTATACCCAGGTCCCAGGTCCCGGAATTCTACTGAAGTGTATTTTATTAAATAATTATATAAAGGTCGCTAAATCCTCAGCAGCATGGATGGTATTTTCCACACCAACAAAATAGATACAGAGAGAAAAAAGAGGATAAAAGAGAAAATAGCTACAGAGAGAAAAAAGAGGATAAAAGAGAAAATAGCTACAGAGAGAAAAAAGAGGATAAAAGAGAAAATAGATACAGAGAGAAAAAAGAGGATAAAAGAGAAAATAGCCACAGAGAGAAAAAAAGAGGATAAAAGTCAAGATAAGAATGAAGAACAACTTCAAGATACCAAAATATACATTAATTAACCTAACCGCATTTTTAGAGAGAAGAAAAACAGCCAGAGTTTGAATAAAAAAGAATCGACCTAAATAGACATTAACTATCCATCCATCCCAGTGATATCTTTCCTACCCCAAATACACAAAAACAACAAATCACCACCAGGCCGGCCAATCGTGTCTGGAAACCCAATGACATCCCAGTTACGGCCGATCCTAATCCACCGGCATTCCTCGGGTTCCATTTTTAGATTTAGAAATTTACATTGAAGAAAACATTGAAAACACGTTTTAAAAAACGATAGTATCCAAAAAACCAATTAACCAGACTGAGGAGGAATCGTACAGATACCACTGTCTATAACCAACAAGCAAACTGTCTTAAAATGACTGGGAAAATATATTGAGAATAATAGAGATCCTAAAATAACGCCTATCAAACACTGAAATAGAGAAGATCTCATAAAGAAGAAACAAACCCTACAAAAAAGATACCAACTAGAACAACAAAAGCAAAGCCGTTAAAAAACGAAAACAAAAACATCGGGATATCTTATGAAACAATAAAAAAGATTATGCCAACTAAATGATACTAGACAACAAGATGCTCCGATACAAACGTTTCCTAGCAAAAAGATAAAGTTACATTGCGTGCAAAACCACCGACAAAACCACTAATAAAGTAAAAAGATTTAAATCAACGAAATAAAGAGTATAAATAAAACATTTCATCGCATGCAATACAACAAATGCAGACTGTAAGCACTACGGAATATAAAACAATAATAATAATTAATAATTATGTCACTTATCTTGAAAATACCACCCATGCTGATGAGAACTGAGCAACCATTATTAGCTTATTATATCTCTGACGTTATTGACTATGAAACCTGTGTCCCAAGCATTCAATCAGAAGAAGCCTCACCCGCAAGAGCGCCCACAGGCAGGGGTTACACTGCCCACGCCGCTACAACACAGCTGTATTTATCTTATATTTATCTTATATTCTTCTCCTTCTTCTTCTTCTTCCTCTTCTCCTTCTTCTTATAATTACTCGCGTTGGTTCCATAAGTCACACTGCACTATTTTTTGTTGTCTTCATTTTTCACATCTCCGTCCCCTGGTTATATTGGAGAAGACCCTCACTATCATCACCCTTAGGTGCGACCGCCACATCCATCCTAATGACTCTCTGAGTCCTCTGTTCCGGCGCCGGGACAGCTCTACGTTCTCCTTGAGAAGCCGGTTCATATTTGCCTGCAGTCTTCTTATTTCCGGAGACGAGCCGTGGCCATTTTCTTCGGCACGAGTCCACTCGAGATGTTCTGTCCGTTACTGGTCTCTTGGCCCCTGTTAGGGCGTCTCGGTGACTCTTTTCTGTGCCGTCTCTCAAGTTCAAGGTTCATATTTGCCTGCAGTCTTCTTATTTCCGGAGACGAGCCGTGGCCATTTTCTTCGGCACGAGTCCACTCGAGATGTTCTGTCCGTTACTGGTCTCTTGGCCCCTGTTAGGGCGTCTCGGTGACTCTTTTCTGTGCCGTCTCTCAAGTTCAAGTTCTTTTCAGGGAGGGCGTTTAGAGGTTTGAGCTCCCAGCAAATTTATAAAAAAATAATTTATAAAAAAATAATTTATAATGGTGCCGAGGCATCCAAAAATAGTACTGAGGAGCTCCACATCTGTGATGTTGTCTTCGCCTGCTCCCCTGAACAATGAGTGGTTGAAGAGTAGTTGCTTGTATTTATAGCCTTGGCTACGGATGACATCACAAACAAAAGTGGGCGGGGCAACTTTATGACATCACAAGCAAAAGTGGGCGGGGCCGCTTTATGACATCACAAACTAAACTAGACGGGGCTGGTTTCCCAGTGATTAGGCAGGACAACCTTATGACAAAAGTGGGCGGGGCCGCTTTATGACATCACAAACTAAACTAGACGGGGCTGGTTTCCAGTGATTAGCAGGCAACCTTATGACAAAAGTGGGCGGAGGCCCTTTATGACATCACAAACTAAACTAGACGGGGCTGGTTTCCCAGTGATTAGGCAGGACAACCTTATGACAAAACTGGGCGGGGCAGCTTTATGACATCACAAGCTAAACTGGGCGGGGCAACTTTTTGCATGAGTAGGAGGGGCAGCTTCACGATGACATCAGAAACAAAACTGGGCGGGGCAGCTTTATGAGCTCAGAAGTGAACGCACTTGAAATTCAGGACTTTTATTTTTAATCTTTATAAACATTCTAATTAGGATTTAAACGTTAAACATAAATAATAGAATAACTGAGCGAAATACGTTGGACGCACAGGGACGGGTTCTAGAATATTCTGGGACTACCAGGAATAATATTGAGCGAATTAGCTGATAAGAACCATTGCTCAGTCTTTTTGTCACAATCTGATTATCGCTCAATCTTTTCTTTTTACATATTTTAATTAATATAATTTCAAAGATTTTATTAATTCGAGAAAAATAATGCTTTCTGTACCCTGCAGCCAATCCACAGAATTCCAACCTAAAATATTATATTTATCACTGAATATAATTATCAAAAACCTCAGAATCCGGCCCCTGCATTAATACTATATACGGGACTCTTTGTACTTTCTTTCTGCAATTTCTTCTTCTTTCCCCCTTAAGAGACCTTAAGAATTTGCCCCATTACACTGAAAATCACCCCAGAGTCTGTCGCGATGAGATTGAAGTATTTCCACGCGCGTTATCTATACACAGAATAATTATTTGCAAAGAAATCTCAGGATCCGTACATTCTATTTATAATCAAACTTTATTGTCCACATAGTTCATAAGGTTGAAGAAAAGACCGAAGTCCATCAAGTCCAACCTTCCTACTCCTGACCCAAAAGAAGGCAAAAAAACCCCTGATTAATCTGATTTCAGTTCTGTCATCAGGGGAAAAAATCCTTCTTGACTCCAAAAGTCAATCGGATTTCTCCTTGGATCCGGAAGCTCTTTGATGGAAGGTCGGTGGTTTGGATCGATTGAAGCTGTTTAGGTGTTAAGCGCCGCATAGCTGGGAACTGCTGACGCGCTTCAGTTGGTGACGGGAAGCGGCAGAAGGAACGTCTCGTGAGGCGGTCTAACGATGGCACTCATATTCCAGACGTTGTTCCTTTGCCCGAGCCAGGCTGTCACGGAGAGACTCGGATCTGTATGATGGATCTCAGATCACGAGAACCTCGGAGTTAAGGAAAAATCAACAAGTGTCTCTGAACTGCTGCTTCTGGCCGAGGATTCAAAGTCAGAAGGGTTTTCCATCACGGCTCCAGCGTCCCTTTTCTTGAAGCCCAAACGTTCTTCAAGACTGGAGGCTTTCCGAGTCGTCTCTTCCAGGTGACGAGACATCGCCACATTCTCCTTGAGAAGCTGGTTCATAATCCCCTGCAGCCTTCTGATTTCCGGAGACGAGCCGTGGCCGTTTTCTTCGTGACGGTGCGAGTCCACTGGAGATGTTCTCTCTGGTGACATCCGAGAGCTTCCATTGCTGGTCTCTTGGCCTCTGTTAAGGCGTCTCGGTGACTCTTTTCTGTGCCGTCTCTTGTCCTCTCGGTTCCCTGCCCTTATCTGCTCTTCTAGAGCCGAGACTCGCTCTGTTATTCGGGACAGGGAGCGTCTGTCTTCCTCCTCCATCTTCAGCAACGAATGACTGATGTTGCCAACAACACGTAAAATGTTCATGGAGAGAAGGGCTTCATGATCCTTTCTGGGAGAACGTTTAGATCTTTGAGCTCCCAGTAAAATTATAATAAAAAGCACAATATTGGTGCCGAGGCATCCAAAAATGATAAGACTGAGGAGATCCATATCCATCATCTTATCTTCGCCTGCTCTGCTGAGCAATGAGTGGTTTAACAGTGTTTGCTTGTATTTATGCCCTTGGCCACTGATGACATCACAAACAAAACTGGGCGGGGCAGCTTTTTGACATCACAAACAAAACCGGACGAAGCAGGTTTCCCAGTGGTTAGGCAGGACAGCCTTATGACAAAACTGGGCGGGGCAGCTTTATTACGACATCACAAATGAAAGTGGGCGGAGCTGCTTCCTGACTGAGTGGGCGGAGAATAATCACATCCACTGATTGCACTCACAGCTTTTGACCTTCTCAATGGGAAAAATTCAAACTTTTAACATAAATGACAGCAGCGATGCGAGTGCCCCCCCCATCATCTATCTTTTCTCTGTGAATACCGTTAAAGCTGTTTAATTTTTTTAAGATTATTAGATTTCTGTCATTAAAAGTTAATTATTAATTCCTGGAGGGTAATTTTCTCTCCTGTACCCGCATTCCCAAACGACAACCCACAAAGTTTCAAAAATATTATATGTGTCACTGATTATTATAATTCTCAAAAACCTCAGAATCCGGCCCCCGCATTAATACTATATACGGCCTCTTTGTACTTTCTTTCTGCGATTTCTTCTTCTTTCCCCCTTAAGAGACCTTAAGAATTTGCCCCATTACACTGAAAATCACCCCAGAGTCTGCCGCGATGAGATTGAAGTATTTCCACGCGTATCACGTTATCTATACACAGAATAATTATTTGAAAAGAAATGTCAGGATCCGTACATTTTATTTATAAGAGAGCTTTATTGGCCACATAGTACATAAGGCTCAACCTTTCTGCCCAACCTTCCTACCAAAAGAAGGCGAAAAAAACCCCTGATTAAGCTGCTTCCAATTCTGCCATCAGGGGAAAAAATTCCTTCTTGACTCCAAACGGCAATCGGATTTCTCCTTGGATCCGGAAGCTCTTTGATGCAGAAGTTGGTGGTTTTGATGGATTCAAGCTGTTTAGATGTTAAGCGCCACATATTTAGGATGGATATCATGACTGAAAGGGTCTTCCAATAAACCAGGGGACGGAGATGTGTAAAATGAAGAAAAAATGAATAATAGTGCAGGGTGTCTTATGGAACCAACGTGAATAATTATAAGAAGAAGAATATAAGATAAATAAAGCTCTGCTGTAACAGCGAGGGCGGTGTGACCCCCGCCGGTGAGCGCTCTCGTAGATGAGTCTCCTTCTGATCGTATACCCAGGTCCCAGGTCCCGGAATTCTACTGAAGTGTATTTTATTAAATAATTATATAAAGGTCGCTAAATCCTCAGCAGCATGGATGGTATTTTCCACACCAACAAAATAGCTACAGAGAGAAAAAAGAGGATAAAAGAGAAAATAGCTACAGAGAGAAAAAAGAGGATAAAAGAGAAAATAGCTACAGAGAGAAAAAAGAGGATAAAAGAGAAAATAGCCACAGAGAGAAAAAAAGAGGATAAAAGTCAAGATAAGAATGAAGAACAACTTCAAGATACCAAAATATACATTAATTAACCTAACCGCATTTTTAGAGAGAAGAAAAACAGCCAGAGTTTGAATAAAAAAGAATCGACCTAAATAGACATTAACTATCCATCCATCCCAGTGATATCTTTCCTACCCCAAATACACAAAAACAACAAATCACCACCAGGCCGGCCAATCGTGTCTGGAAACCCAATGACATCCCAGTTACGGCCGATCCTAATCCACCGGCATTCCTCGGGTTCCATTTTTAGATTTAGAAATTTACATTGAAGAAAACATTGAAAACACGTTTTAAAAAACGATAGTATCCAAAAAACCAATTAACCAGACTGAGGAGGAATCGTACAGAAACCACTGTCTATAACCAACAAGCAAACTGTCTTAAAATGACTGGGAAAATATATTGAGAATAATAGAGATCCTAAAATAACGCCTATCAAACACTGAAATAGAGAAGATCTCATAAAGAAGAAACAAACCCTACAAAAAAGATACCAACTACAACAACAAAAGCAAAGCCGTTAAAAAACGAAAACAAAAACATCGGGATATCTTATGAAACAATAAAAAAGATTATGCCAACTAAATGATACTAGACAACAAGATGCTCCGATACAAACGTTTCCTAGCAAAAAGATAAAGTTACATTGCGTGCAAAACCACCGACAAAACCACTAATAAAGTAAAAAGATTTAAATCAACGAAATAAAGAGTATAAATAAAACATTTCATCGCATGCAATACAACAAATGCAGACTGTAAGCACTACGGAATATAAAACAATAATAATAATTAATAATTATGTCACTTATCTTGAAAATACCACCCATGCTGATGAGAACTGAGCAACCATTATTAGCTTATTATATCTCTGACGTTATTGACTATGAAACCTGTGTCCCAAGCATTCAATCAGAAGAAGCCTCACCCGCAAGTGCGCCCACAGGCAGGGGTTACACTGCCCACGCCGCTACAACACAGCTGTATTTATCTTATATTTATCTTATATTCTTCTCCTTCTTCTTCTTCTTCCTCTTCTCCTTCTTCTTATAATTACTCGCGTTGGTTCCATAAGTCACACTGCACTATTTTTTGTTGTCTTCATTTTTCACATCTCCGTCCCCTGGTTATATTGGAGAAGACCCTCACTATCATCACCCTTAGGTGCGACCGCCACATCCATCCTAATGACTCTCTGAGTCCTCTGTTCCGGCGCCGGGACAGCTCTACGTTCTCCTTGAGAAGCCGGTTCATATTTGCCTGCAGTCTTCTTATTTCCGGAGACGAGCCATGGCCATTTTCTTCGGCACGAGTCCACTCGAGATGTTCTGTCCGTTACTGGTCTCTTGGCCCCTGTTAGGGCGTCTCGGTGACTCTTTTCTGTGCCGTCTCTCAAGTTCAAGGTTCATATTTGCCTGCAGTCTTCTCATTTCCGGAGACGAGCCGTGGCCATTTTCTTCGGCACGAGTCCACTCGAGATGTTCTGTCCGTTACTGGTCTCTTGGCCCCTGTTAGGGCGTCTCGGTGACTCTTTTCTGTGCCGTCTCTCAAGTTCAAGTTCTTTTCAGGGAGGGCGTTTAGAGGTTTGAGCTCCCAGCAAATTTATAAAAAAATAATTTATAAAAAAATAATTTATAATGGT
>VKOC01015823.1:0-11885 GCA_009364415.1 Spea multiplicata | reverse complement strand
GTCTTGGCCAGTTCGCAGAAGGAATGACTGGTTTAAGCATTTCTGCTCTATGTAAACGGTATCTCCATTGTGACATCACTGTTATGATGTCACAATGGAGGTACCATTATGACATCACTGTTCTGATATCACTGTTCAGAGCCTGTCCCAGCCTGCCCAGCCTTTTTTTAAAATGTGTTTACCGTTTTTCATAGTGAGAAGATCATTACAATAATAACAACAACGTGAATTTAAATATATTGATTCATACAATACAGCGAGTAAAGAACACATAAGTAGAACAAACTAAATATTATCTCATATGTTTAATATATCATGCATGATAAAGGGAAATAACACAACGTTTTAAATCGTGAAATTGAATGCAAGACAAAATATTATAGGGGGAATTAGTGGAAAAAGCGAGTATTTAAAAGCATCGCAGGCAGGACCCTTTCTTACTGGGTTTGTTTGGTGTCAGCAGGGGGCGCTAAAGGGAAGGCAAGAGACGTTAAGATATCGTTATACAGGTCGCGGCTATACGAATATAAGCTCTATGATATGTGTGGGTGATAAGATATTTAAAAATATGCATTAAAAAGGCTAGGGTTATGAGAATAAATCGCATTCCATCAAGGGTTAAAACGATTACCAGAACTAACTGAAAAAAACCACCAGAGCTAGTTTGAAAATGTAGTCTGTGATGTTAGGGGGGTTGGAAGCCGTATCCGACACGGGGGGAAGAAGAAGACTTTCTTGGCAGCCGATACATTTGATACTATGAGTGAGGGTCCGGAGATCCCCTGCCCCGTCACTGGTTTATCGGAACTTTTACTGGTTTGCAGCGCTTTCCTTGCGCAGTAAATTTGTTTTAATATTCCTTAATTCTGTGTATGCAGAGAGCGTTAGTTCTTGGTTGGAGGTCTAGGTCGGGTTTAGGCGTATTATGTTTTAGAAATGGGTACATTATCACCCCGAACCCCAATGTTTTGCCTCTTCACCTTCATCCTTCACTCTTCTAGATGCTTGTCAGCCTTGGCTTGTAGACAATAGTAACGCGGAAGCAAGTTTATTTCATGGAGTCTGAAACGGATGTATTTAGTACTTTAGATATACCGTTTATGCTTCCACTTTATTTATTTACTGCACTTATTCATGTATCTGTAGTTAAACGGTTGCTCCTAAAATGCTTATCAATGTCATTGCCTCCTTTTTACACGAGAGGGAGCCGTAGATTAAATCTGCATTTCGTTTCTGCGCAGTAAATCTGTTTACCGCAAGCAAAATCTTTTGGGACAAATGTTTCTTTTTTTCATATTCGTACAACAATTTTTTCCCCTGGCCAAACAATGGAAGTTCTTACACCCATCCGTATAACGGAAAACAACCATATGTGGTCTTATATTAGACATTTTTCATTTTTTTCAGTGTATGTATCTGTAGTTTATGTCATACAGACGATACCGCGTAGCATTTGATAAGTGGCGTGGCACAATGATTTGTGGCTAATGATGCATTTTAAATTTAATTATAAAATTGTATACAAGCGGTCGTCATGAAGTGACCCAACAGAGAGTATCTGGTATCATTAGAGGTCATGTAACAATAATTAAACAATAAGCAAGGACGGCAGACGAAGGTCTGGAGTGGGCATTTCTTTTCAGTTATTGTAGAGGTTAGAGTGACGTATACATGGTCTAGGCCATCCTATGCACAAGCCAAGGCTGAAGGCAGGGGTCTGTGTAGACCACCAGTACGCATGCAGAAGGCACTACCATGAGTTTCAATGGGTTCCTGACCCTGATTGGCTCCTCTCAAAATAATGCAGACAATGAACCATAATCTTGCCAAATCATTCGTTTGATTATAATGCTATAGAATACTAAATATAATAAAAGTAACAATACCAGGAAAGCAAAATGGGCCATAAATTAAGATCTATAAATCTGAGTTCGGGTTTTGAGACCAGTGAAGCCATCGTAGTGTAATTGGATGCTCTCCAGCAGAATGGACTGAGTCTTCCATGAACAGGTCGAACGCCTTCTTCAGGACCCAGACACCAATAGTAGAAACGTGTCTGGATTTCTAGTGTAGTGAAGTTGAACCAGGACTTCTCCAATTCATCTTTTTCATACACAGTTCATTGAATATTTTTGTGTGTCATAACTAATCCAAATTAACCAACTGTAATCAAAAGATATTGTTTGTCGCTAGGGGTGTCTGAGTTTAAATGTAGGACTGATAGGGCTCCATAATACCCAGGGAAGGACTTTGCTATTTGAATGAGGCTGGATGGGGAATCTGTAGGCTGCCAAATGTTGCCCTAATTTCATAGACATTTAATGTATATTATATTGCAGGATTAGATTCTGATTGGCTCTGTCCATATCTGCGCCATATGTTTCCTTCAGATGCAGTTCTTGGCTGCCCATCACCCCATTGGATTCTTACTTCAATGAGTCTCTACTTTTATTCTTTTATGCTCAAATAATTTTCTCACTTTGACCTTCTTGTTGATTGGATTTCCCTGATTCGACTTTAAAGGTAATTTTAGCCATTATATGTAGGTTAGTTTATACGATAGCTACATGGTCTCTTAAAATATTAAAATTCTGAAAATCTTTAGGGCGTAGCTTTTTCTATCGCATGCGGGGCGGCCGTCCCATCAGCTTTATCAATTATTTGCATATAATTTAAACTTTTTTCATGAATATATTGCGGTATATGGAATAGGGTAAGCTTTCCTTGGGGACCATCTTTGTTGATGTATAGCTTATAATTTATAACATGACTGCTCGCCCATAGCCAGATCCCATTTCTTTATTGTTTCCTGTCCTTGATTCAAATCTATTCTGTTCCGTTACTGAACAATTGTTTGGTCTAAAATCGGGGGGGCGCAGTTGATGGTTCCTGTTTGTACAAGAGAGAAGGGATGATAGAATATCAGGACATTTGGAAAGTATTGGTTAGTATTATATTTAAGAAAAGATACACACAAAACCATATGTATATATACATATATGATATATATTATATATGTATTAAGATGTTTAATAACTCCTAATGACAAAGCCCGTACATGTACGGGCTCAAAATGCATTATTTAAAATGGGTTTAGGGACTGCCCATTGTCCTTAAGGGGTTAATTTAAAATTCCAATTCATGGATTTAACCACATCAGTAGTAGGGCTCCGCTTCTGCCTTAAGATCAACAAATATCTGGACAAAATACTGTTGATCTTCATTGATCCGGAGCATCTTGGCACTCGTAGCACTGATGATGGAAAGACATCTGTCCCAAAATGCTGTCTTGGATCTGTCAGCCATGAATGGTGCTGCTGGGTAAGTAGTCTTATTGCCCATGTAGGAACAGGTGATGTAGGCACAGGTGAGCAATTGCGCCACTAATTCGTCCTCCTTGGCCAGCTCTGATGAAATGACATCTCTACAGATCATGTAGAGGAATATAACACTGGCCGGGGTTAGAAAGCGACCATTCTTCCGTTCATGTAGGGCTTGGTCTAAATTTCTTAGCCATATCCCAGGCTTTAATGGCGAGAGGTCCTCCAGCTTTGAGCACCTGCGGCAGATAAATTCCCCCAAACACCTCAGCAGATCGCTGGTGGTAGCGCGAAGCACCACAGGTTTGGGGGGCGCAGCTATTGGTTCCTGCTCCGTCATGGTCGAGGCGTCTTGATACTGCTTCTTAGAATCATGTGAGAAGCATGATCTCCTCTCCTTAGATTGTCCATCCTTGACCTCCTTGGAGGCTTTGCTGGAGAAGCAGGATGAACAGAGTGACAACGCGTTCCCCATGATTGGTGAACCTGAATAAAAACAAAGGGAACAAAAATTAGCTATATTTTATCTAATAAATAGAAAATAAAACCTATTCTAATATGTGAAATAAAAATCTATAAAAGGTTTGTAGGGTCATCATACTAATAGTTTCAATTTAAAAAAGAAATTTAGGACAATAGAGTTGAACAAATTTTTTATGAAGTCAATAAAATTTTCTGTGCCAGTGACATAAATGTAACAAAACCTAAACGCTCGTTATTTCATTTCTGCCATATGTAACAGTCAATGGAAACGTCTAATAATTCTTAGTTCATATGCTTACTAGAAATACTTAAAAGACAAAATGATTGCCATAGAGATCTAGCTTACGATTCAAATAAGAGGTTAACATATTGAAAGCCGGGGTTCCACAAAGGCAGCACTTACCTTAGATTGTCAAGTAAACCGTAGGATAGAACCGAAGTTCTAGTTCTTCAACCCGTCTAATGTCGAGTTAGTGAATTTTTCCTCTAAAATCTCTGATCCAAGTTATTCGTCTGAAGTCTTGGCCAGTTCGCAGAAGGAATGACTGGTTTAAGCATTTCTGCTCTATGTAAACGGTATCTCCATTGTGACATCACTGTTATGATGTCACAATGGAGGTACCATTATGACATCACTGTTCTGACATCACTGTTCAGAGCCTGTCCCAGCCTGCCCAGCCTTTTTTTAAAATGTGTTTACCGTTTTTCATAGTGAGAAGATCATTACAATAATAACAACAACGTGAATTTAAATACATTGATTCATACAATACAGCGAGTAAAGAACACATAAGTAGAACAAACTAAATATTATCTCATATGTTTAATATATCATGCATAATAAAGGGAAATAACACAACGTTTTAAATCGTGAAATTGAATGCAAGACAAAATATTATAGGGGGAATTAGTGGAAAAAGCGAGTATTTAAAAGCATCGCAGGCAGGACCCTTTCTTGCTGGGTTTGTTTGGTGTCAGCAGGGGGCGCTAAAGGGAAGGCAAGAGACGTTAAGATATCGTTATACAGGTCGCGGCTATACGAATATAAGCTCTATGATATGTGTGGGTGATAAGATATTTAAAAATATGCGTTAAAAAGGCTAGGGTTATGAGAATAAATCGCATTCCATCAAGGGTTAAAACGATTACCAGAACTAACTGAAAAAAACCACCAGAGCTAGTTTGAAAATGTAGTCTGTGATGTTAGGGGGGTTGGAAGCCGTATCCGACACGGGGGGAAGAAGAAGACTTTCTTGGCAGCCGATACATTTGATACTATGAGTGAGGGTCCGGAGATCCCCTGCCCCGTCACTGGTTTATCGGAACTTTTACTGGTTTGCAGCGCTTTCCTTGCGCAGTAAATTTGTTTTAATATTCCTTAATTCTGCGTATGCAGAGAGCGTTAGTTCTTGGTTGGAGGTCTAGGTCGGGTTTAGGCGTATTATGTTTTAGAAATGGGTACATTATCACCCCGAACCCCAATGTTTTGCCTCTTCACCTTCATCCTTCACTCTTCTAGATGCTTGTCAGCCTTGGCTTGTAGACAATAGTAACGCGGAAGCAAGTTTATTTCATGGAGTCTGAAACGGATGTATTTAGTACTTTAGATATACCGTTTATGCTTCCACTTTATTTATTTACTGCACTTATTCATGTATCTGTAGTTAAACGGTTGCTCCTAAAATGCTTATCAATGTCATTGCCTCCTTTTTACACGAGAGGGAGCCGTAGATTAAATCTGCATTTCGTTTCTGCGCAGTAAATCTGTTTACCGCAAGCAAAATCTTTTGGGACAAATGTTTCTTTTTTTCATATTCGTACAACAATTTTTTCCCCTGGCCAAACAATGGAAGTTCTTACACCCATCCGTATAACGGAAAACAACCATATGTGGTCTTATATTAGACATTTTTCATTTTTTTCAGTGTATGTATCTGTAGTTTATGTCATACAGACGATACCGCGTAGCATTTGATAAGTGGCGTGGCACAATAATTTGTGGCTAATGATGCATTTTAAATTTAATTATAAAATTGTATACAAGCGGTCGTCATGAAGTGACCCAACAGAGAGTATCTGGTAACATTAGAGGTCATGTAACAATAATTAAACAATAAGCAGGGACGGCAGACGAAGGTCTGGAGTGGGCATTTCTTTCCAGTTATTGTAGAGGTTAGAGTGACGTATACATGGTCTAGGCCATCCTATGCACAAGTCAAGGCTGAAGGCAGGGGTCTGTGTAGACCACCAGTACGCATGCAGAAGGCACTACCATGAGTTTCAATGGGTTCCTGACCCTGATTGGCTCCTCTCAAAAAATTGCAGACAATGAACCATAATCTTGCCAAATCATTCGTTTGATTATAATGCTATAGAATACTAAATATAATAAAAGTAACAATACCAGGAAAGCAAAATGGTCCATAAATTAAGATCTATAAATCGGGTTTTGAGACCAGTGAAGCCATCGTAGTGTAATTTAATGCTCTCCAGCAGAATGGACTGAGTCTTCCATGAACAGGTCGAACGCCTTCTTCAGGACCCAGACGCCAATAGTAGAAACGTGTCTGGATTTCTAGTGTAGTGAAGTTGAACCAGGACTTCTCCAATTCATCTTTTTCATACACAGTTCATTGAATATTTTTGTGTGTCATAACTAATCCAAATTAACCAACTGTAATCAAAAGATATTGTTTGTCGCTAGGGGTATCTGAGTTTAAATGTAGGACTGATAGGGCTCCATAATACCCAGGGAAGGACTTTGCTATTTGAAGAGGCTGGATGGGGAATCTGTAGGCTGCCAAATGTTGCCCTAATTTCATAGACATTTAATGTATATTATATTGCAGGATTAGATTCTGATTGGCTCTGTCCATATCTGCGCCATATGTTTCCTTCAGATGCAGTTCTTGGCTGCCCATCACCCCATTGGATTCTTACTTCAATGAGTCTCTACTTTTATTCTTTTATGCTCAAATAATTTTCTCACTTTGACCTTATTGTTGATTGGATTTCCCTGATTCGACTTTAAAGGTAATTTTAGCCATCATATGTAGGTTAGTTTATACGATAGCTACATGGTCTCTTAAAATATTAAAATTCTGAAAATCTTTAGGGCGTAGCTTTTTCTATCGCATGTGGGGCGGCCGTCCCATCAGCTTTATCAATTATTTGCATATAATTTAAACTTTTTTCATGAATATATTCCGGTATATGGAATAGGGTAAGCTTTCCTTGGGGACCATCTTTGTTTTTTGGGTTTTTTTAACATTCTTGTTATTTATTTATGACAGAAAAAGATAAGAAATACATAACAGACTAGTAAATAAAAAACAAAAGAAAAACAAAACACAAATAAGCATACAGTATTACATCGACGTCTTACATACAGTTACTCAGTAATATCTTATAGTAAAGTTAACTGTTTACATCTCTATAGGTTATTGTAACTCAAAGTTGAGTCCTTGATACCTGAGTAGTACAAACATAATACGGTACTTTATATAAAATGCTGCCTGAGCGTTCAAAAACACATCCCAGTTTCAGTATTGTATGCGGTCAACACCAATCGGGTTCTACATTATTACTCATAACAAGAAGAAAGAAAAAAAAAAGAGAACGCATATAGGACAAGTAGAATTAATTATTATAGAGCTTTCTCCAGTTGTTTTAACCAAAAATCCCATGAAACAGATTTCTTTATAGAATAAAAATAAGATTTATATACTTGTCTTTCCATTTTGATCTGAAATTTCAATTGCGTAATAACCGCGTTCCAACAAATAGCAGTATCTTGTTTCCATTGCCGGGCTATTGTTATTTTTACAGCGATGAAACAATGGATAATTAATTGTTTTTCTTTCAAGCTACAATTTGGCCATTCTAAATGTAATAAGGCAGATGCCGGAGATCTGTTAATATTTTTGGTTGTTAAAGTATACACTAGGTCAAATATCTTAGACCATATTTTCTTTATTCCCTGACAACTCCACCATATGTGGAGAAAACTGCCCTTATCTTGTCTACATCGCCAGCACAGATCAGAGGAGTTAGGGTACATCTTATGTATTCTCGTTGGAACCAGGTACCACCTGTTCAAAATTTTAAATTGTGTTTCTGCCAAAGATAAAGAATGAATTGATAAGGTAACATCAAAGAAAGATTTTTTTCTATATTTAATTCTCTTTCCCAAATATCCACAATCGGTGGTTTACTTGCTACTGAGATATGGATAGAGTTGATTAAGTCACTACTTTTAGATAGCACTCTATCCACGTAATTGCCTGAAAAGATCCTTTGAATATTGGGCATAAACTCCTGATTATCTATTATTATCTCTTTCTGTATAAAATTTTTAATCCTCAAATATTTAAAAATATCAGAATTACTTAAATGATATTCTTGTAATAATTGTGGGAACGTTTTAGGGCCTGATTTAGTCAAAAGTTGATCAAATGACTCTATACCTTTGTTTCTCCAGTCATCCAAGTTTATATTTGGAATAAAATATTCCGCGGATTTGAGTTTTGAAGAGATTGGGATTCCTTTCTGAAGGTTTAAAGATCTCTTAATTGTTAACCAAGTTGGAAGTATTTGGCTCATTATCATGTTTTGTTTTCTTATCTTTAGAATGTTTTCGGCATTTAAAGGGTGCCATATGATACCCGCAAAGTTCTTATTATCGCCTACCTCTGACTCTATGTCATACCATCCTTCATTAATAGAGTCTTCTAATTGTAATCTATAGATGTGTACTAACATGATGTTTGCTAAGAAGATATTTTTAATAATGGGAAGGCCCAGACCTCCATATTTGGTTTTCGGGCCAATATAGTGGATTTCAGTCTGGTTTTTTTGCCTTCCAAACAAAACCCTCAAAACTCCTCTGGACTAAACTTAACCACGCATCAGGCACATTTAATGGCAGCATTGAGAACAAATATGACCACTTTGGAACGATATACGAGTTTAAGATATTAATTCTACCCCACCAAGAAAATTCCTTATTTCTCCATTCTCTTAACCTTAGGTTTGTTTGCTTCAATAATCGAATAAAGTTGGTTTCTAAAATTGTTGTCATTGTTTTTGTTATATATATACCTAAGTATTCAAAATCTGATTTAACCCAAACAAAATCAAAATTACTTTGTATTCGATCTTTTACTTTATTATTTATCTTTACTTCTAAAATTGAAGTTTTATTTATGTTCATCTTATAGTTTGAGACCGAACTCTATGATTCAAATTCTTCCATTAAATGAATTAAAGAAAATTGTGGGTTAGTAATGGAGATTAATATATCATCAGCATAGAGATTGATCTTTAAATCTCGAGATCTTGTAGAAAAGCCATGGATATTGACATTACTTCTAATAGCAATAGCTAATGGCTCCACTGATATAATGTATAACAAGGGGGATAAGGGGCAACCCTGTCTAGTACCATTCTTTAACGCAAACCACTTAGCACATATATTAGGTCCCACTGTTCTGGCTGTTGGGTTTGCGTAGAGAACCATAATTGCCGAGTATATCCATCCCGTAATTCCAAACGTACTCAAAGTACTCCTCATAAAATCCCATCCAACTCGGTCGAAAGCTTTCTCTGCATCGACTGACATAATGATAGTTGGAATATCCTTCTTTTCTGCTTGATCTAAAATATTAATTATTCTTCTGATATGATTACAGGACGATCTTTCGGGGATGAAGCCAACCTGATCCCGATTAATTATCGTATTAAGAATCAATTTTAGTCTGTTGGCGAGTATAGAGGAGTATAATTTTATGTCAACGTTTATGAGCGAGATGGGTCTATAGTTAGCAGGGTCTGTAGGGTCTTTTCCTTCTTTAAGGATGGGAAGAAGATTAGCTCTAGTCATTTCAATCGGAATTGTACCTTTAGCAACAATGGAATTGAAGGTAAGCATCAAAGGGTCAAGTAATTGCAGACTAAAACTCTTAAAAAATACATTTGTGAAGCCATCCGGGCCAGGAGTTTTATATTTATTTAACCTAGAGATCACTAATCTAATTTCAGATTTAGTTATTTCTTTATTTAATAAAGCTCTCTGGGCTTCAGAAATCTGGGGTAAATTTATTTTAGAGCGATACTGTTCAATATCTTTTTGTGATACCGTATTACCCAAATTGTATAGTTTTCCATAGTAATAATTAAATTGGTTTCCGATTGCTTCAGGTGTAAGGTAGATCTCATTATCTATCACAAGCTTGTTAATTCGGTTATTAGATTTTATTTTTCTTAATCTTTTTGTCATTATTTTATCTACCCTGTTACTACAACAGTAACATTTAGTTTTTAATTTTTCCATAACTTGGACTGTGTTCTCCATTAGCTTTTCGTTAATTTGTGTTTGGATCTCTTTGAGTTTTTCTACTTTATCCTTAGAGGGAATTTTTTTATTTTCTAAAGTATACTGGTTAAATAATATATATAATTCCCTGATGGTTCCTGTTTGTACAAGAGAGAAGGGATGATAGAATATCAGGACATTTGGAAAGTATTGGTTAGTATTATATTTAAGAAAAGATACACACAAAACCATATGTATATATACATATATGATATATATTATATATGTATTAAGATGTTTAATAACTCCTAATGACAAAGCCCATACATGTACGGGCTCAAAATGCATTATTTAAAATGGGTTTAGGGACAGCCCATTGTCCTTAAGGGGTTAATTTAAAATTCCAATTCATGGATTTAACCACATCAGTAGTAGGGCTCCGCTTCTGCATTAAGATCAACAAATAGCTGGACAAAATACTGTTGATCTTCATTGATCCGGAGCATCTTGGCACTCGTAGCACTGATGATGGAAAGACATCTGTCCCAAAATGCTGTCTTGGATCTGTCAGCCATGAATGGTGCTGCTGGGTAAGTAGTCTTATTGCCCATGTAGGAACAGGTGATGTAGGCACAGGTGAGCAATTGCGCCACTAATTCGTCCTCCTTGGCCAGCTCTGATGAAATGACATCTCTACAGATCATGTAGAGGAATATAACACTGGCCGGGGTTAGAAAGCGACCATTCTTCCGTTCATGTAGGGCTTGGTCTAAATTTCTTAGCCATATCCCAGGCTTCAATGGCGAGAGGTCCTCCAGCTTCGAGCACCTGCGGCAGATAAATTCCCCAAAACACCAGCAGATCGCTGGTGGTAGCGCGAAGCACCACAGGTTTGGGGGGCGCAGCTACTGGTTCCTGCTCCGTCATGGTCGAGGCGTCTTGATACTGCTTCTTAGAATCATGTGAGGAGCATGATCTCCTCTCCTTAGATTGTCCATCCTTGACCTTCTTGGAGGCTTTGCTGGAGAAGCAGGATGAACAGAGTGACAACGCGTTCCCCATGATTGGTGAACCTGAATAAAAACAAAGGGAACAAAAATTAGCTGTATTTTATCTAATAAATAGGGAATAAAACCTATTCTAATATGTGAAATAAAAATCTATAAAAGGTTTGTAGGGTTATCATACTAATAGCTTCAATTAAAAAAAAGAAATTTAGGACAATAGAGTAGAACAAATTTTTTATGAAGTCAATAAAATTTTCTGTGCCGGTGACATAAATGTAACAAAACCTAAACGCTCGTTATTTCATATCTGCCATATGTAACAGTCAATGGAAACGTCTAATAACTCTTAGTTCATATGCTTACTAGAAATACTTAAAAGACAAAATGATTGCCATAGAGATCTAGTTTACGATTTAAATAAGAGGTTAACATATTGAAAGCCGGGGTTCCACAAAGGCAGCACTTACCTCAGATTGTCAAGTAAACCGTAGGATAGAACCGAAGTTCTAGTTCTTCAACCCGTCTAATGTCGAGTTAGTGAATTTTTCCTCTAAAATCTCTGATCCAAGTTATTCGTCTGAAGTCTTGGCCAGTTCGCAGAAGGAATGACTGGTTTAAGCATTTCTGCTCTATGTAAACGGTATCTCCATTGTGACATCACTGTTATGATGTCACAATGGAGGTACCATTATGACATCACTGTTCTGACATCACTGTTCAGAGCCTGTCCCAGCCTGCCCAGCCTTTTTTTTAAATGTGTTT
>VKOC01015822.1:0-10210 GCA_009364415.1 Spea multiplicata | reverse complement strand
ATAAAATTGTATACGAGCGATCGTCATGAAGTGACCCAACAGAGAGTATCTGGTAACATTAGAGGTCATGTAACAATAATTAAACAATAAGCAGGGACGGCAGACGAAGGTCTGGAAAGGGCATTCCTTTCCCGTTATTGTAGAGGTTAGAGTGACGTATACATGGTCTAGGCCATCCCATGCACAAGTCAAGGCTGAAGGCAGGGGTCTGTGTAGACCACCAGTACGCATGCAGAAGGCACTACCATGAGTTTCAATGGGTTCCTGACCCTGATTGGCTCCTCTCAAAATAATGCAGACAATGAACCATAATCTTGCCAAATCATTCGTTTGATTATAATGCTATAGAATACTAAATATAATAAAAGTAACAATACCAGGAAAGCAAAATGGTCCATAAATTAAGATCTATAAATCTGAGTTCGGGGTTTGAGACCAGTGAAGCCATCGTAGTGTAATTTAATGCTCTCCAGCAGAATGGACTGAGTCTTCCATGAACAGGTCGAACGCCTTCTTCAGGACCCAGACGCCAATAGTAGAAACGTGTCTGGATTTCTAGTGTAGTGAAGTTGAACCAGGACTTCTCCAATTCATCTTTTTCATACACAGTTCATTGAATATTTTTGTGTGTCATAACTAATCCAAATTAACCAACTGTAATCAAAAGATATTGTTTGTCGCTAGGGGTGTCTGAGTTTAAATGTAGGACTGATAGGGCTCCATAATACCCAGGGAAGGACTTTGCTATTTGAATGAGGCTGGATGGGGAATCTGTAGGCTGTCAAATGTTGCCATAATTTCATAGACATTTAATGTATATTATATTGCAGGATCAGATACTGATTGGCTCTGTCCATATCTGCGCCATATGTTTCCTTCAGATGCAGTTTTTGGCTGCCCATCACCCCGTTGGATTCTTACTTCAATGAGTCTCTACTTTTATTCTTTTATGCTCAAATAATTTTCTCACTTTGACCTTATTGTTGATTGGATTTCCCTGATTCGACTTTAAAGGTAATTTTAGCCATCATATGTAGGTTAGTTTATACGATAGCTACATGGTCTCTTAAAATATTAAAATTCTGAAAATCTTTAGGGCGTAGCTTTTTCTATCGCATGTGGGGCGGCCGTCCCATCAGCTTTATCAATTATTTGCATATAATTTAAACTTTTTTCATGAATATATTGCGGTATATGGAATAGGGTAAGCTTTCCTTGGGGACCATCTTTGTTTTTTGGGTTTTTTTAACATTCTTGTTATTTATTTATGACAGAAAAAGATAAGAAATACATAACAGACTAGTAAATAAAAAACAAAAGAAAAACAAAACACAAATAAGCATACAGTATTACATCGACGTCTTACATACAGTTACTCAGTAATATCTTATAGTAAAGTTAACTGTTTACATCTCTATAGGTTATTGTAACTCAAAGTTGAGTCCTTGATACCTGAGTAGTACAAACATAATACGGTACTTTATATAAAATGCTGCCTGAGCGTTCAAAAACACATCCCAGTTTCTATTATCTCTCAGTATTGTAGTGCGGTCAACACCAATCGGGTTCTACATTATTACTCATAACAAGAAGAAAGAAAAAAAAAAGAGAACGCATATAGGACAAGTAGAATTAATTATTATAGAGCTTTCTCCAGTTGTTTTAACCAAAAATCCCATGAAACAGATTTCTTTATAGAATAAAAATAAGATTTATATACTTGTCTTTCCATTTTGATCTGAAATTTCAATTGCGTAATAACCGCGTTCCAACAAATAGCAGTATCTTGTTTCCATTGCCGGGCTATTGTTATTTTTACAGCGATGAAACAATGGATAATTAATTGTTTTTCTTTCAAGCTACAATTTGGCCATTCTAAATGTAATAAGGCAGATGCCGGAGATCTGTTAATATTTTTGGTTGTTAAAGTATACACTAGGTCAAATATCTTAGACCATATTTTCTTTATTCCCTGACAACTCCACCATATGTGGAGAAAACTGCCCTTATCTTGTCTACATCGCCAGCACAGATCAGAGGAGTTAGGGTACATCTTATGTATTCTCGTTGGAACCAGGTACCACCTGTTCAAAATTTTAAATTGTGTTTCTGCCAAAGATAAAGAATGAATTGATAAGGTAACATCAAAGAAAGATTTTTTTCTATATTTAATTCTCTTTCCCAAATATCCACAATCGGTGGTTTACTTGCTACTGAGATATGGATAGAGTTGATTAAGTCACTACTTTTAGATAGCACTCTATCCACGTAATTGCCTGAAAAGATCCTTTGAATATTGGGCATAAACTCCTGATTATCTATTATTATCTCTTTCTGTATAAAATTTTTAATCCTCAAATATTTAAAAATATCAGAATTACTTAAATGATATTCTTGTAATAATTGTGGGAACGTTTTAGGGCCTGATTTAGTCAAAAGTTGATCAAATGACTCTATACCTTTGTTTCTCCAGTCATCCAAGTTTATATTTGGAATAAAATATTCCGCGGATTTGAGTTTTGAAGAGATTGGGATTCCTTTCTGAAGGTTTAAAGATCTCTTAATTGTTAACCAAGTTGGAAGTATTTGGCTCATTATCATGTTTTGTTTTCTTATCTTTAGAATGTTTTCGGCATTTAAAGGGTGCCATATGATACCCGCAAAGTTCTTATTATCGCCTACCTCTGACTCTATGTCATACCATCCTTCATTAATAGAGTCTTCTAATTGTAATCTATAGATGTGTACTAACATGATGTTTGCTAAGAAGATATTTTTAATAATGGGAAGGCCCAGACCTCCATATTTGGTTTTCGGGCCAATATAGTGGATTTCAGTCTGGTTTTTTTGCCTTCCAAACAAAACCCTCAAAACTCCTCTGGACTAAACTTAACCACGCATCAGGCACATTTAATGGCAGCATTGAGAACAAATATGACCACTTTGGAACGATATACGAGTTTAAGATATTAATTCTACCCCACCAAGAAAATTCCTTATTTCTCCATTCTCTTAACCTTAGGTTTGTTTGCTTCAATAATCGAATAAAGTTGGTTTCTAAAATTGTTGTCATTGTTTTTGTTATATATATACCTAAGTATTCAAAATCTGATTTAACCCAAACAAAATCAAAATTACTTTGTATTCGATCTTTTACTTTATTATTTATCTTTACTTCTAAAATTGAAGTTTTATTTATGTTCATCTTATAGTTTGAGACCGAACTCTATGATTCAAATTCTTCCATTAAATGAATTAAAGAAAATTGTGGGTTAGTAATGGAGATTAATATATCATCAGCATAGAGATTGATCTTTAAATCTCGAGATCTTGTAGAAAAGCCATGGATATTGACATTACTTCTAATAGCAATAGCTAATGGCTCCACTGATATAATGTATAACAAGGGGGATAAGGGGCAACCCTGTCTAGTACCATTCTTTAACGCAAACCACTTAGCACATATATTAGGTCCCACTGTTCTGGCTGTTGGGTTTGCGTAGAGAACCATAATTGCCGAGTATATCCATCCCGTAATTCCAAACGTACTCAAAGTACTCCTCATAAAATCCCATCCAACTCGGTCGAAAGCTTTCTCTGCATCGACTGACATAATGATAGTTGGAATATCCTTCTTTTCTGCTTGATCTAAAATATTAATTATTCTTCTGATATGATTACAGGACGATCTTTCGGGGATGAAGCCAACCTGATCCCGATTAATTATCGTATTAAGAATCAATTTTAGTCTGTTGGCGAGTATAGAGGAGTATAATTTTATGTCAACGTTTATGAGCGAGATGGGTCTATAGTTAGCAGGGTCTGTAGGGTCTTTTCCTTCTTTAAGGATGGGAAGAAGATTAGCTCTAGTCATTTCAATCGGAATTGTACCTTTAGCAACAATGGAATTGAAGGTAAGCATCAAAGGGTCAAGTAATTGCAGACTAAAACTCTTAAAAAATACATTTGTGAAGCCATCCGGGCCAGGAGTTTTATATTTATTTAACCTAGAGATCACTAATCTAATTTCAGATTTAGTTATTTCTTTATTTAATAAAGCTCTCTGGGCTTCAGAAATCTGGGGTAAATTTATTTTAGAGCGATACTGTTCAATATCTTTTTGTGATACCGTATTACCCAAATTGTATAGTTTTCCATAGTAATAATTAAATTGGTTTCCGATTGCTTCAGGTGTAAGGTAGATCTCATTATCTATCACAAGCTTGTTAATTCGGTTATTAGATTTTATTTTTCTTAATCTTTTTGTCATTATTTTATCTACCCTGTTACTACAACAGTAACATTTAGTTTTTAATTTTTCCATAACTTGGACTGTGTTCTCCATTAGCTTTTCGTTAATTTGTGTTTGGATCTCTTTGAGTTTTTCTACTTTATCCTTAGAGGGAATTTTTTTATTTTCTAAAGTATACTGGTTAAATAATATATATAATTCCCTGATGGTTCCTGTTTGTACAAGAGAGAAGGGATGATAGAATATCAGGACATTTGGAAAGTATTGGTTAGTATTATATTTAAGAAAAGATACACACAAAACCATATGTATATATACATATATGATATATATTATATATGTATTAAGATGTTTAATAACTCCTAATGACAAAGCCCATACATGTACGGGCTCAAAATGCATTATTTAAAATGGGTTTAGGGACAGCCCATTGTCCTTAAGGGGTTAATTTAAAATTCCAATTCATGGATTTAACCACATCAGTAGTAGGGCTCCGCTTCTGCATTAAGATCAACAAATAGCTGGACAAAATACTGTTGATCTTCATTGATCCGGAGCATCTTGGCACTCGTAGCACTGATGATGGAAAGACATCTGTCCCAAAATGCTGTCTTGGAGTTGTCAGCCATGAATGGTGCTGCTGGGTAAGTAGTCTTATTGCCCATGTAGGAACAGGTGATGTAGGCACAGGTGAGTAATTGCGCCACTAATTCGTCCTCCTTGGCCAGCTCTGATGAAATGACATCTCTACAAATCATGTAGAGGAATATAACACTGGCCGGGGTTAGAAAGCGACCATTCTTCCGTTCATGTAGGGCTTGGTCTAAATTTCTTAGCCATATCCCAGGCTTCAATGGCGAGAGGTCCTCCAGCTTCGAGCACCTGCGGCAGATAAATTCCCCAAAACACCAGCAGATCGCTGGTGGTAGCGCGAAGCACCACAGGTTTGGGGGGCGCAGCTACTGGTTCCTGCTCCGTCATGGTCGAGGCGTCTTGATACTGCTTCTTAGAATCATGTGAGGAGCATGATCTCCTCTCCTTAGATTGTCCATCCTTGACCTTCTTGGAGGCTTTGCTGGAGAAGCAGGATGAACAGAGTGACAACGCGTTCCCCATGATTGGTGAACCTGAATAAAAACAAAGGGAACAAAAATTAGCTGTATTTTATCTAATAAATAGGGAATAAAACCTATTCTAATATGTGAAATAAAAATCTATAAAAGGTTTGTAGGGTTATCATACTAATAGCTTCAATTAAAAAAAAGAAATTTAGGACAATAGAGTAGAACAAATTTTTTATGAAGTCAATAAAATTTTCTGTGCCGGTGACATAAATGTAACAAAACCTAAACGCTCGTTATTTCATATCTGCCATATGTAACAGTCAATGGAAACGTCTAATAACTCTTAGTTCATATGCTTACTAGAAATACTTAAAAGACAAAATGATTGCCATAGAGATCTAGTTTACGATTTAAATAAGAGGTTAACATATTGAAAGCCGGGGTTCCACAAAGGCAGCACTTACCTCAGATTGTCAAGTAAACCGTAGGATAGAACCGAAGTTCTAGTTCTTCAACCCGTCTAATGTCGAGTTAGTGAATTTTTCCTCTAAAATCTCTGATCCAAGTTATTCGTCTGAAGTCTTGGCCAGTTCGCAGAAGGAATGACTGGTTTAAGCATTTCTGCTCTATGTAAACGGTATCTCCATTGTGACATCACTGTTATGATGTCACAATGGAGGTACCATTATGACATCACTGTTCTGACATCACTGTTCAGAGCCTGTCCCAGCCTGCCCAGCCTTTTTTTTAAATGTGTTTACAGTTTTTCATAGTGAGAAGATCATTACAATAATAACAACAACGTGAATTTAAATACATTGATTCACACAATACAGCGAGTAAAGAACACATAAGTAGAACAAACTAAATATTACCTCATATGTTTAATATATCATGCATAATAAAGGGAAATAACACAACGTTTTAAATCGTGAAATTGAATGCAAGACAAAATATTATAGGGGGAATTAGTGGGAAAAGCGAGTATTTAAAAGCATCGCAGGCAGGACCCTTTCTTGCTGGGTTTGTTTGGTGTCAGCAGGGGGCGCTAAAGGGAAGGCAAGAGACGTTAAGATATCGTTATACAGGTCGCGGCTATACGAATATAAGCTCTATGATATGTGTGGGTGATAAGATATTTAAAAATATGCGTTAAAAAGGCTAGGGTTATGAGAATAAATCGCATTCCATCAAGGGTTAAAACGATTACCAGAACTAACTGAAAAAAACCACCAGAGCTAGTTTGAAAATGTAGTCTGTGATGTTAGGGGGGTTGGAAGCCGTATCCGACACGGGGGGAAGAAGAAGACTTTCTTGGCAGCCGATACATTTGATACTATGAGTGAGGGTCCGGAGATCCCCTGCCCCGTCACTGGTTTATCGGAACTTTTACTGGTTTGCAGCGCTTTCCTTGCGCAGTAAATTTGTTTTAATATTCCTTAATTCTGTGTATGCAGAGAGCGTTAGTTCTTGGTTGGAGGTCTAGGTCGGGTTTAGGCGTATTATGTTTTAGAAATGGGTACATTATCACCCCGAATGATAAGTGGCGTGGCACAATAATTTGTGGCTAATGATGCATTTTAAATTTAATTATAAAATTGTATACGAGCGATCGTCATGAAGTGACCCAACAGAGAGTATCTGGTAACATTAGAGGTCATGTAACAATAATTAAACAATAAGCAGGGACGGCAGACGAAGGTCTGGAGTGGGCATTTCTTTCCAGTTATTGTAGAGGTTAGAGTGACGTATACATGGTCTAGGCCATCCTATGCACAAGTCAAGGCTGAAGGCAGGGGTCTGTGTAGACCACCAGTACGCATGCAGAAGGCACTACCATGAGTTTTAATGGGTTCCTGACCCTGATTGGCTCCTCTCAAAATAATGCAGACAATGAACCATAATCTTGCCAAATCATTCGTTTGATTATAATGCTATAGAATACTAAATATAATAAAAGTAACAATACCAGGAAAGCAAAATGGTCCATAAATTAAGATCTATAAATCTGAGTTCGGGTTTTGAGACCAGTGAAGCCATCGTAGTGTAATTTAATGCTCTCCAGCAGAATGGACTGAGTCTTCCATGAACAGGTCCAACGCCTTCTTCAGGACCCAGACGCCAATAGTAGAAACGTGTCTGGATTTCTAGTGTAGTGAAGTTGAACCAGGACTTCTCCAATTCATCTTTTTCATACACAGTTCATTGAATATTTTTGTGTGTCATAACTAATCCAAATTAACCAACTGTAATCAAAAGATATTGTTTGTCGCTAGGGGTGTCTGAGTTTAAATGTAGGACTGATAGGGCTCCATAATACCCAGGGAAGGACTTTGCTATTTGAATGAGGCTGGATGGGGAATCTGTAGGCTGTCAAATGTTGCCATAATTTCATAGACATTTAATGTATATTATATTGCAGGATCAGATACTGATTGGCTCTGTCCATATCTGCGCCATATGTTTCCTTCAGATGCAGTTTTTGGCTGCCCATCACCCCATTGGATTCTTACTTCAATGAGTCTCTACTTTTATTCTTTTATGCTCAAATAATTTTCTCACTTTGACCTTATTGTTGATTGGATTTCCCTGATTCGACTTTAAAGGTAATTTTAGCCATCATATGTAGGTTAGTTTATACGATAGCTACATGGTCTCTTAAAATATTAAAATTCTGAACATCTTTAGGGCGTAGCTTTTTCTATCGCATGTGGGGCGGCCGTCCCATCAGCTTTATCAATTATTTGCATATAATTTAAACTTTTTTCATGAATATATTGCGGTATATGGAATAGGGTAAGCTTTCCTTGGGGACCATCTTTGTTGATGTATAGCTTATAATTTATAACATGACTGCTCGCCCATAGCCAGATCCCATTTCTTTATTGTTTCCTGTCCTTGATTCAAATCTATTCTGTTCCGTTACTGAATAATTGTTTGGTCTAAAATTGGGGGGGCGCAGTTGATGGTTCCTGTTTGTACAAGAGAGAAGGGATGATAGAATATCAGGACATTTGGAAAGTATTGGTTAGTATTATATTTAAGAAAAGATACACACAAAACCATATGTATATATACATATATGATATATATTATATATGTATTAAGATGTTTAATAACTCCTAATGACAAAGCCCGTACATGTACGGGCTCAAAATGCATTATTTAAAATGGGTTTAGGGACCGCCCATTGTCCTTAAGGGGTTAATTTAAAATTCCAATTCATGGATTTAACCACATCAGTAGTAGGGCTCCGCTTCTGCATTAAGATCAACAAATATCTGGACGAAATACTGTTGATCTTCATTGATCCGGAGCATCTTGGCACTCGTAGCACTGATGATGGAAAGACATCTGTCCCAAAATGCTGTCTTGGATCTGTCAGCCATGAATGGTGCTGCTGGGTAAGTAGTCTTATTGCCCATGTAGGAACAGGTGATGTAGGCACAGGTGAGCAATTGCGCCACTAATTCGTCCTCCTTGGCCAGCTCTGATGAAATGACATCTCTACAGATCATGTAGAGGAATATAACACTGGCCGGGGTTAGAAAGCGACCATTCTTCCGTTCATGTAGGGCTTGGTCTAAATTTCGTAGCCATATCCCAGGCTTCAATGGCGAGAGATCCTCCAGCTTTGAGCACCTGCGACAGATAAATTGCCCCAAACACCTCAGCAGATCGCTGGTGGTAGCGCGAAGCACTACAGGTTTGGGGGACGCAGCTACTGGTTCCTGCTCCGTCATGGTCGAGGCGTCTTGATACTGCTTCTTAGAATCATGTGAGGAGCATGATCTCCTCTCCTTAGATTGTCCATCCTTGACCTTCTTGGAGGCTTTGCTGGAGAAGCAGGATGAACAGAGTGACAACGCGTTCCCCATGATTGGTGAACCTGAATAAAAACAAGGGGAACAAAAATTAGCTATATTTTATCTAATAAATAGAAAATAAAACCTATTCTAATATGTGAAATAAAAATCTATAAAAGGTTTGTAGGGTCATCATACTAATAGTTTCAATTTAAAAAAGAAATTTAGGACATTAGAGTAGAACAAATTTTTTATGAAGTCAATAAAATTTTCTGTGCCAGTGACATAAATGTAACAAAACCTAAACGCTCGTTATTTCATATCTGCCATATGTAACAGTCAATGGAAACGTCTAATAATTCTTAGTTCATATGCTTGCTAGAAATACTTAAAAGACAAAATGATTGCCATAGAGATCTAGTTTACGATTTAAATAAGAGGTTAACATATTGAAAGCCGGGGTTCCACAAAGGCAGCACTTACCTCAGATTGTCAAGTAAACCGTAGGATAGAACCGAAGTTCTAGTTCTTCAACCCGTCTAATGTCGAGTTAGTGAATTTTTCCTCTAAAATCTCTGATCCAAGTTATTCGTCTGAAGTCTTGGCCAGTTCGCACAAGGAATGACTGGTTTAAGCATTTCTGCTCTATGTAAACGGTATCTCCATTGTGACATCACTGTTATGATGTCACAATGGAGGTACCATTATGACATCACTGTTCTGACATCACTGCTCAGAGCCTGTCCCAGCCTGCCCAGCCTTTTTTTTTAAAATGTGTTTACAGTTTTTCATAGTGAGAAGATCATTACAATAATAACAACAACGTGAATTTAAATACATTGATTCATACAATACAGCGAGTAAAGAACACATAAGTAGAACAAACTAAATATTATCTCATATGTTTAATATATCATGCATGATAAAGGGAAATAACACAACGTTTTAAATCGTGAAATTGAATGCAAGACAAAATATTATAGGGGGAATTAGTGGAAAAAGCGAGTATTTAAAAGCATCGCAGGCAGGACCCTTTCTTACTGGGTTTGTTTGGTGTCAGCAGGGGGCGCTAAAGGGAAGGCAAGAGA
>VKOC01015819.1:0-13095 GCA_009364415.1 Spea multiplicata | reverse complement strand
CCCCAGGATTTAGATTCCCTTAGTTTGCCCCCCTTTATCTCTAACTGCACCTTAAGTTAACTTTATTAAATTAATTAAATTAACCCTCAGTTCTCATCATTAAATTAACCCTAAACACCCCATTAACCATAACTACCCTTAAATTAACTCTAAATACCCCATCAAAACAACTACCCTAAATTAACCCTAGACTCCCCATTAACCATAACTGCCCCTAAATTAAACCTAAACACCCCATTAACCACAGCATCCCCTACATTAACCCTAAAGACGCCATCAACCACAGCATCCCCTAAATTAGCCCTAAACACACCATTAACCACAACTGCCTCAGATTAACCCCAAACACACCATTAACCACAGCTGCTCCTAAATTAACACCCAAACACCCCATTAACCACAGCTGCTCCTAAATTAACCCTAAACACCCCATTAACCATAACTGCCCCTAAATTAACCCCCTAACCTCCCCTAACTTTCAGTAGCCCAAATAGTAATTTCATACTTACAGTTAGATGAGTGTCACAGCCATGTGGTTCTGGCCTGGAGAAGGAAGGGGCGGGGCCAGTTGTCACAGTGATTACAGGGAGGGGGAGTAAGTAGGAGCTGCTGCTGTGAGACGGCGAGTCACTGAAACGGATTATATAATGAAGGGGATTTTTCAGAGCGTTTGCTCTGAAAAAACCCTCATTTTATAATCGATAATAATCGATTCAACTAATCGATAATGAAATTCGTTGGCAACGAATTTCATTATCGATTATTATCGATTTTATCGATTAGTTGTTGCAGCCCTAAAGCAGACAGAGGCCTTGCGCTCCCACCACAGGACTTCTGGAAGGTAAGTGAACTACAAAGGGGGGAGAGGGTAGATAGTGAGAAGGGGAGGAGAGGGGGTAAATAGTGAGAAAGGAGGGAGAGTGGGGAGATGAATTGTGTGAATGTGTCATGATCCCGGCCGGAGTACGGTCCGAGGGGAGTACGGTCCGTGCGGAGTGCGTCGCCCGAGCACCCGCGGCGTCACAGCCCCGTCCGGGACGTGTCGCCCGGGTGCTCGTAGCGTCGCGCTCCAGTGCGGAGTGCATCTCCCGAGTACCCCCGAGTGGCGGGTACTCGGTACTTACCCCTCCCGGGACAATCCAGCCACACAGGGTCCTCTTCCGCGGCGGTTCACAAGAATGAACCGCCGCACAGTGATGGACACCCACGGTGTCACAGGACACGCCCCCTGCCGATCTCTTACCCCTATGGAGGAGAAACACGTCCATTGGACGTCATCATAGTTGGGGGCGGGATCTGGAAGGGCGGCAGGTTTAAAAACAGAGCACTGATGCCAGTTCAGTGCTCAGTTGTTTTTACAACTAGCTGCTGTACTTACCTGGTGCTTACCTGTTCATGTTGATTCCTGTTACCGACCTTGGCTTGATCCCTGACCTCGTTGACCTCTCAGCTCCTGACCCGGCTTGTTTTGACCATTCGCTGCCTGTTACTGACCTTGGCTTGATTTCTGACCACGTTAACCTCTCAGCTCCTGACCCGGATTGTTTGACCATTCTCTTCCTGCTGCCTGTTACCGACCTTGGCTTGATTCCTGACCACGTTAACCTCTCAGCTCCTGACCCGGGTTGTTTTGACCATTCTCTGCCTGCTACCTGGTACCGACCTCGGCTTGATTCCTGACCTCGTTTACTTCTCTGCTCCTGACCTGGACTATCTGACCAATAAGGGACTGGTCCATTTGTATCCTGCATCCTGGTTTCCACACCTTTGCAAACGTAACAGAATGAGTGAGAGTATGAATTAACGTGTGGATGAATTGTCTGAATGAGGGAGATAATTAATGAATTTGTGAGAATGCATTAATACGTGTAAATGATTTGTTTGAATGGGTGGGAGAATAAATGATTGTGTGAATGTGAAGTGTGAATTAGTGAGTGTAAAAGTGTTTTTGTGTATCGTAGATGTATAATTGATTTGTGAAAAGGCAAAGATGGCACAAGCAGGGTGTTTGAGCCTTGGGGACCAAGATGGCACAGGCAGGGCTGTTTGGGGACAAAGATGACAAGTCCTATGTGTGTTATCTGGGTGCTGGTCATGGTCTATTCCCGTGATTTATGGGGTTTTATCTATACCTTTAATGCTGAGATTTTATGTGAATTCCAATTGATCTATACCTTCAAAGCTAGGTTTCTGTTATTCTGTTGTTCCATATCTGCTGTGGTATGTTTCGTGGTATGTATACCTGCAAATACAGGGTTTGTATGTCTTATTCAGTTGATCAATAACTGGAATACTGTTTCCATGTGTTTATTTGATCTCTACTCTCAGTGCTTAGATTACATGTGATTTCCAATTGATCTATACCTGCAATGCTAGGTTTGTGTGTTCTGTTGATCTATACCTGCAATGGTATGTTTCCATACAGTATTATTGTATACATGCAAATACAGGATTTGTATGTCTGATTCTATGCCTTTACTGCTGAGTTCACATGCGAATTTCAATTGATCTATACATGCAAAGCTGGGTTTGTGTGTAAATGTGTTGACCTATACCTGCTATGCTATCTTTCCATACATTATTTATGTATACCGGCAAATATAAGGTTTGTGTGTCTTATTCAGTTGATCTATACATGCAAGTGGTGTTTTATGTATTGTTTATTTGAGCTATACCTACTTTTTGTTGAGGAAGCAGAGGGAGTGATTGCATGCTAGGGAGCCCAAGGTAAAGCTTGCATAGGGTCCAATTTTTTTAATAGAAAATGTATTGGCAGCAGGGGCTTATATTTATATATGTTGTCAGCAGGGTCTAATATTAATAAATAATATTAAAAAACTGCCATTTCAGCTGTTATTTTGAAATCATATTTCAATCATAGTGTTAAGTTCAAAGAGATAAGTACATATTATGCAGTTAAAAATCCATGTCTAATGCATATAGACATATAGGCATATGTGTGTGATCTCATGCACTTCATAGTGTGTCCCTGAATGGCAGAAATAAAATGTGGTCACCCTAATTGCCTTGCATGCTAACACTTTTAAACAACTTGCATGCAGGTGTCTGTGACTTTAAATGTTGTAAGTTTCAAATGAAGACATGCAAGGATGTGTGCAAGCATGTGTTGGATGAAAACTTGCATGTAGAACCTTGCTTGGAACTAGCATATCTTAAGAAAAACATTCACCCTCTCCTGTAAAATTAAATTAATAATGAAAAAAAATAGAGACCCTATTCTGCATCCCCCTTGCCTCCTCATCTTCAAGTCAGTAAAGGAGACACTGAAAATATAAAAGGAAAAAAAGCTTGATGCAAAAAAAAAATCATAATCATTTCATGCCTGATGGCCACTGGTTGCACAAGGATATGTGCACTCCCATGGCCCAAAGTAGGTGTAGGATACATTGCATCCTCTATTGACTTGAATGGGTCCCATGAACTTGACAAAAATGGAGGAGAGGTGGTAAAAAGAACTGCAAACTTCATCATGGAGGACCTCCATAACATTCTGTTTCCTTATACGAGGAGTAGCCGGTTATGACATCAATAGAAAAGGCACAACACTGAAGTAGGTGCTGAGGGCGTTGTCTTGGGTCAGCACCTAACACATACCTCCCAACAATCCTGGTTGTCGCAGGACGATTCCGGTTTTAGGGCTCTGTTCCACTTTCCCAGCTAGCTGACCCAATGTCCTGCTTTTGATCAGCGGGCATTATAGGTCAGTTGAGGTGGATTCACTCTGATCTCCCCTGACAGGCCCAAGGTGCTGTAAGATCAATGCGGTTGCAGCACATATCCCTATACCAAGTGGTATACTTGAGGCAAAGCACAGCTGATCGATGCAAGGTGGCTCTTCATGTAAGGTAGCCAGGTGGCCATGCTTCTGGCCCAACCCACTTCTGGTAATGGCTCACCCCTGCCTCTTGCTGCATAGATATTCCCATTTAATAACACCTGAACTGTTGGGGTGGTATGCTAACATAAAAACATAATAACTATGGCTCAAAATTTGGGTCCAGATAGAACACAGTTCTAGTAATATCAGGTTCTTTCATATAGCTGCCTTTTTGTGGTGAATATTCACATATAATATTCAAAATAAATGTTATTAGTATGTTGTGTATGTGAAAAATAGCCTGTGTAAGAGAAAAATATCATTTATTACAAGTTTAGCTGTGAAAATATGTGATGAACTTGAGTTAAATGTATATGTGTGCTTAATTTAAATTTGGTGTAGAAACAAGCAGGAGAAATGTAATTTAATAGTTTTTTTTCTTTTCTTTTTCCTTTAATATTTTGATGACTTATGAACATTTTATTTAAACACCTATTTATCTCTTAGCTGTGTGCAGATTTCCATGTCAGAATGGTGGTGTTTGTGAAAGGCCAAATGCATGTTCATGTCCAGATGGCTGGATGGGACGCCTCTGCGAAGAGCGTAAGTGTTGTTATTGAGCCATAAACTGTTCAAGTGCTGGTGTAGTGTAACATTCATTCAAGGCTGGACAGAGGCTGTAAACTGGTTATTAAAATAAGATGGCCAAAGGCAATATATTCTTGGTAATTAAAAAAGTAAGCCAGACAGTGGCTCACAGGGCATTTGCAAAGTGTCCCTGTTGACCAGTTAAGGCCTGAACACAATTTATATACAGTCAGCGGCAGGCAGCTATGATATTGTCATTAACATTTTACTCACTTGGTCAAAATAATAAGAAAAAATATCTCGCCTATAAAACAGATTTTTTTAGACATTTAATGTTACATGCAGAAAACACTAAAATAAACTGCCGTGGATACAATTTCTGATGTTGATTCTAAAGCATCAGGTCTCTTACTAATCAGTACTTCACTAATAAAGCTTAAGGACTCTTTATCCTTTTTTCCCATAGCTATATGTATCCTGCCTTGCTTGAATGGAGGTCGCTGCACTGCACCTTACAGATGTGACTGTCAGCCAGGATGGACAGGATCTCGCTGTCATCTTGGTAAGTCAGTGCCACCTTCATTAGGCTTTAATCCATTACTGGAGAAATATACACTTAAAGAGCAACTGTCACTTACTAGATCATGATCATAATTTTTAAAAATGTATTTCATTTTAATCAACCTAAATTCAAATTCTTTACAAAATATTAATTGAATTTATATCTTGAATTTTCAGGTGAACACCCACTGTTCACCAAGCTGCCCCACTGTTAGTCAGTGGGGATCATGGGCTGGTTAGGGAGATCCTCTGATCACTCCTGGCCGCCCACTGAGCTGCACAATCTATATAGGTCTGTGCTTTGTATCACACATGGCAGTTGTAGTTCCCACTTGGCCACCTCACAATGTACTATAGAGTGACATTATGTCCTACGCTTCAGATTCAAGGTAGGTGGACAAGTGAGGCAGGTCCATGCTCCATGACCCCTGAAAGTTGGCAATTGTCTAAGACTATAGAAGCAATGTAGTATCTTGCTGTAGGTGAAATTTTATTCTAGTAACCCAAACTAAAATCTAGGCTAGTATAAATCACATAAAGTTGGGGAACTTTTCAATTGTGGTGGGAAGCATTTTTGTGCTACCATTGTACCTATTTAAACACCTATACAAATGAAGTTTTCTGCCACAACGTGTCACATATCTTCTTCTGACTACCCCTTAAAATGAACTAATTTGCTGACTTAGTGTGAGCAATCACCAAAGATCTCTTAAAGTATATCCACACCTTGTATCATTTTTAAATAATTATCACTTGACCTTGTTGAAATGCAAGACAAAGATCCTCTGCATGAGGAAACCAACAACTCTATACATACATTGATCTTCATAGTCCTGGTGGGGTCAAGTTGGTCTCTCTAGGCACAAGAGTGCAAGAAGGTCCACATATCATGGCAGGATCAGACTAATATGTACTTGCACAAGAGAACTAAAACTTAAGATGTCCTCTGTGAGTTCATCTCAGATTTGTTTTGTGCAGTATTTTGCCCTGGAGGGATCATGTTTGGACTTTTGAAAAGGTGAGTCCAAATGGACCTCCTTGCTCACTTTCAGCTAGAGGGAGACCAACCTGACCCCACTCACAAGGCCCATGAAGTCTATTAAATGGTGTGGTAACAGTTGACCTCTTGAGTACTTTGTGTGCTCTCAAAAGCCTTTAAATCCAATGGAGGTAGATAATCCTTCAGTTTATGCATGGCTAAAGAACACAGTGATAATTCAGTTTTAAGTGGAACAATGGGAAGATCATGGACTAAAAAATGTGGTTGAAGAAGGGCTAGAAAATCTTTCCAATGTGCAGGAGAGAGACCCTGTCTATCCAGGACTATCCAAAGAGAGATGAAGAACTAAAGAAAAGGTATGCTGCATGGCATTAGTGATTATTTGCCTATAGTAAAGGTATACTCTATGTTTATACCTGGAAGATATGCTGACCTTCCTTAAGCAACTCTGCAAAACCAAAATGGAAGTTCAAAGTAATTTGTAATGAAGACGGAAACTGTATTAGAGGACTAGGGACTCCCCAGCTCGCTTTAAATTGAGAAACACGAATAGTGACTTCTATTATGCTGGGATGCTAGCACAACAAAGAGAACTGTATAGACTTTATTTGTAACCATTGTGGAACACACAACAAAATACTGTAAAAACCCTAGACGATGCAGACTGTGCCTAAAGATTGGCCACATCTATTAGCCAGACCAAAATCAGCCCACTCCTAACAAAATACCCAATCTCAAAAATATTAATATTAAACCCAACAACAAAAAGAGAATCAGACTGGGGCAAATGGAATCTACCTATCTATGTGTTTGTAAGCTTGTGTGTGTGCATTTGCATATGTGTGTGGAAAGGCAGGTGTGTGTAAGGGCAGTGCATGTGTATATGCGAGTTAATGGCCAGGTGTGTGTAAAGGCAGCATGTATGGGCAAATGTGTCTTAGGGCAGTGTTAGGGCAATGTGTATATTTGTGTTTATGGGCAGGTATGTGTAAAGGCAGTGTGTGTGGACAGTTGGGTGTAAGGGCAGTGTATGTGTATATGTGTGTTTATGGACAGGTCTGTGTAAGGGCAATGTAAATAAAATAACCTGTGTAAAAAAAAAATAGCTGGGCGGGCACTATATTAAATTCTTGCAATGGCCGCAAAAGGAGCTAGCTATGGCTGTGCTGTTTCCAGCGCATATGTTACTTTTTACACATCTATGTGAATACATGAATATTATTTCAAGATTGTATATCGATAGACCGTGACTTGCATTGATTTATTGATTAAATTAAGTTTTGTCCATGTTTTTTGTTGTTGTTTCAGCTGTGTGTCAGTCTCCTTGTTTAAACGGAGGTAGATGTGTAAGACCAAACAGATGCCATTGTCCTCCAAGCTGGACTGGTCCGGACTGCTCCAGGTAAGAATTCCTGTCTCTGCTGCACAAAAAGTGTCTCTGTCCTTTCTAATGGATTTGGCATTGTGATATGTTTTTGGTACGAACAACCCTGGGACCCAAAATGTGTCATGTATCATATAATCGAGTGACATTTTCAGACTATAACACACATTTGACTGTAAACATATAACCTTTAAAAGAAGAAATATAGGCACAAAAGAATCAACTGGCAAGAGTAGATGTAGGAAATTGCTACTTTTTCACGGTTAAAAAAGTAATATTTGAAAAAATACACTGACTTTATTACAGTTCCTTGTGTTAATTTACTAAAATATGTGTGTCACACACACACATTATATATATATATATATATATATATATATATATACACACACTATATAGAAATACATATATACACACACACACACTATATATATATATATATAAGTTCCAGAATAGCTCAAGATCTGCATTTGCACTGATCACCATTTGTTTAGCTCAGCAAAGCGATCATGTGGTTACCGGAATAAGTTTGGAATAACTTTGGTTTTAACATATTTTGCTGTTTATGTAAACATGTACATGTATATATAATTTCCCTTCAATAATTTACTCTATACACGAATTAACTTTTTATAAATCTTATTAAATTACAGGGTTGTACAGTGCCTCATCATATGACGCACATATTTACTATATAGATCAATGACTTAATAATAATAAAAATAGAAATAAGGTGTCGATGACGAAGTAATGTCCTCTGAGGAATACAGTGTAATACGGTATATGTTTGAAAAAGTTATTTCACCTACAAAATCTCTGCTATAATATTGACAGATGCAAAGCAGCTTTATAATTTTCATGCACAATAGTCCTTTGGGCATCAGCAGGGCATAGTAATGAGCCCAAATGACCCATTTCCGTTTGCATTCTTTCATTGATATTATAATGAAGCCCTGCACATCCATTTGATATACCACATTTGTAGGGTTTTTTTTAATCACATTATAATGGCTTCTTCGATTCTTTTTGTTTCTTTTAGGAAAAGAAAAAGCGGATTTTCTCCATTTTAGCAGTGAATGAATTTGTCACACAAAAGGGAAGCCATTTCATCCTGAATATTATCTGGGTGCATTTTAATTCAAATTTTGAGTGTTCTAATGTGATATATTTTAGTATGCTTTAAGGTTTTTTTTTTTAAAAAAAACAAAACAAAATAATTCATCTGTATTTTCATATGCAAATGTGCTTTAATTATGTGCTGCTGAAGGTTGAATGTTAATTAGAATTGATTACTGTATATATTTTCATCACTGCTACAGTTCACTAAAGTATATGTATGTTATATATTTCACTGCCTAATAGTATTTTGCTGCATATTAAGAATAGACATTTCCCAGAACAATCAGCTTAAAACTGCAACTCCCATTGTTAGGGTTGCATTCATATTCTAGGCATCCAAAGGGACAAACCGTACCAAAATATCCTTGTATCCATTACCCTTAAAATATGTGGTGAGCTAAGCAAGTATCTATTGTTGCATTATGGGGAATATCGCCCCACGCCATGCTCAGCTAGCTAGCAATATATCGAAGGAAGATCTATTTGTATCAGTGTTAGTACAAAACTTTTTATTTTATTGAACTGTCAGAAAATTAGGATCAGCAAGTACGTAAGTATGGTTATAATTTTTTGTGTTCATTATATTTGTTTCATATTTTTGTTAATGTCTGTTTAAGAAAAGGCAAATCTGTTACATTTTATAATAAAAAGACAGAACTCTTGGTGATGGAATGCTGTTATTGAAATGTCCTCTTCACAGAGAATTTAAATAATAAAGTAAATGGGGTCGAGAAGGGGTTTCTGAAAATAAGAAAACAGAAAACAGATGATGACGAAGAACCAACCAAAAGTGCAACATGGGTCTTAAAAGAAGCAGGTGATTATTTGTGTCAAAAGCAGCAACGAACGCTAAAATTGTGCCTTAAAGACAACCTTTTTTTTAAACTGCAATCACAGTTTTGTCGAGGCCGGAACCAGCCTGGTGATGGCCAAATACTGTTGTAGACAAGCTGTTTGAAAGGTTTGGGACTAAAGGAAATGAAAGATATAGAATTATAATTTCACACAGATTCTCTGGTATACTCATAAAAGGTTGAGTGAACGTGAGTTGATTTGGGATGGGTTGATTCCCTCTTTCCATGGGCACAAAAGGAGGACATGAGGGTGTCAGGGATCATCAACACTTTTTGATGTCCTAGGATGCCTCATTTCTTTTTTGTTTTAGTTAATTATGCATTACTTGTATCATGTGACAAGCAACTCTTATGCTATTGAATATGCACGTTGTAGTATGTGATTGCATATGATTTAAATGTAGTCTTGTCACTTTAGTTGACCCTCAACAGACATTGTGATTATTGCCATTGTAGGTTTTTAACATGACATGATTACTTAAATATAATTTAAATAGTGTTCATTATATATATATGTATCTTGTGCTCCTTTTTTGACTAGTTAAAGGCAGGATTAAAGAAGTTGGGTGTGAACCAGAAACATGTCCATGTGAAAGCCCTTTCCTAATAAGAGCTGCAAAAGTGTTGGACTTCATAATTAAGTACAGTACCTAAAACTATGCTTGTGCATATGAGCCAAATGCTGCTAAAGATGGCTCTAATTCTTCCCACAATGATGACAATAATATTGACAAATAATATAAAAATGAAACTACATTTTTACAAAACCATGCCTAGCGCATTTGCGGTTGCTACGCAATGTAATAAAACACGTGTACTAGTAATTGTTACTAAAGACTAAACATGAAAGCAGAAATAGGAAAATAATAGAGATCAACTAACTGTTGGTGGACTGATAATTATTAATAATATTGTGCAAAGATGTATTGCTACCAACAATTAGAAACAGCAGGATAGGCTGGCTGTAACCGGTAGAGAATAGCATCTATAAAAATATAAAGGAGCACACATGAAAGAAAGAACAGATCCCATCCTGGCTAGTCTCTGATCTAGGCAACATAATAAAATGACTCCTGTTGATTTTAATTGGATCTACGGTTCACTAGGCTTTTACCAGAACTTATGGTGGACTTTAGTGACTACACATCAACTACTGTGTGATAACAATGTTAAGATGTTTTCATTGAATTTATTGAGACTTTAATACATGCAAGTCAAAGCACTTGGCGAAGAATAAGTTATGTCATTTTATACAAAATGTATTGTGTTTTGTGATTGAAAACAAGTTGTTTTCCAGCCAACTAGTTGAAATATGTACCAAATTTAACCAATAACTTTTGTTTATTTAACAGTCTTCGATATAATATGAGCAGCTATTTCAGATCGGATTAGGAAAAGTTGTGCAAAAACATTGCAGTTGTTAAACTGCAAAATCTGGAAAGAAGCTTATTTGCATTACAAATGTTCTTCATTCATACACCTATTGAATACCATTTGGCCTTTATGGGCAGTAATGGCATCGCACAGTTTCCACTTTATGAAGGCCCACCCTTTTCGAGCTTCTGCAGAAGGAAGAGCTTGGTTGGCCCTGCGTAGTGTTCTGCATAATGGATAGTTAAATCTACTTGACTTATACATTATACAGGGACACATAAGCCCTTCTAGTTAGAGAAAGCTAAAGTTAGAGTAAATTAACTCCTCTTATTGTGCTGGATATTTTACAAATGTATGTCAGACGTAGAAAATTCCTCTGAAACATTAGTGAAATGTAATTAAATTTGTTCTTATATAAAGAGTAATCTCCAAAATGGATGCTGTATTGGTTCAATAAAAAGTAGTGGATAGAGGTTTGTGATACAGTTTTGTGGACCAACATACATAGAATCCGATGTGATCCTATTAGTTTACAGAGGTCACTTCTTAAGATACAAAACATGACATCTTACAAGCAATCTATTGGACCAATATGTTGGTCCAATAAATATTGCCAATTTCTTTGGGCTGAGGGAACTGGTAGTCAACACTCAGAGAGGTTACTATGCGTGAGATTGTGAGATTTATGCCCTGTCCATTCAGCAAAGACTGATAATGAGTTAAGGCAACACTGAACTCTACAGAAACGATGCAGTTTCTTTCATATGAAGATGTTCTAGGTACACCATCAAGTATTAGCTTCACATTGGCAGAGGCCTTGTTGTCAGGTAAACATCTGGAAGACATTCATATACTACATATACATGAAGCCTCCATTTATGGATATAGCCCTTCAATAAACACATTTAGCTGACACTTTAATTAATATCAGTTGAGAATTAATTTACAAAACACTGAAATCAATTATAAAGAAGTCCTTCACTTAAGAACTACTGAGACTGTATTGTGAAGGTCCAGGTTTTTGTGTGTTCAGTGAATAATGGGGATGGATATCAACAAGGATGAACACAAAGACTTCAAATGTGCTTTTGATACTGTGATAAGAGGATTTGCACATGGCATTGTAATTGGGTCTCTGATGAGCGCTCACTCCTGATGCCGCTCTCTAACTAAACAATGATTTGCCAAAGCATCATGCACTGAGTTAATAAACAGGTGTATTATTTATCATATTTTCTCAGGACATCAGGGGTTATGTGTAAAAAGTCAACTAGGTTGCAAAGTTTTTAAAAATGGACAGATCAAATTAGCAACCAATGGAATAATCTACTGTTCATACTTTCCAGCAATGTCCATTTAGATATAGGTTTTGTTCACTCTAGTTGTATAGCCACAGGTAGCGTGTTTTATGTGCCGTAAAAATGTTAATGGTGTATCAGGTGACAAAAAGCAAATGAATCACTTACTATAACATGCCTACACTTTTTACTTTGGAAATATTGTATATGTAAAAGGAGAGAGAAAAAAATCACCAATTGTGTATACAGTTATACATATTGATTTATTTTTGTGATGTTCTTCCCTTTTTGTACAGTTATGAACTCACAAGAAAACAAGTTCATCTGTGAAATATGTTTACAAATCTGAAATATGTTTACAAATCTAAAAGTGTAAAGAAAGGAAAGGAAAAATAATGTATCCATAATATAGTTGTATGTCCGACAATGCAAGAATCTCCTTCTCCTCTGCTTCGATACGGGGCTCCTACAGGGACAGAAAGCAACCACTACCATAGATTACCAGCTAATATAACAACGTAGAGGCAAAAAATAAAATAGTAAGCCTCCTAACACAAAAACAAATAATGACCAGATCTATTTGGGTCAGACCAGGGTCTTCGGGATCACTAAGACCTTGTCCTCTATAACATTTATGACCACCCTCACAATCAGAGCAGGCAGCTGCTCCTAGTACAACCTCAAGAACTTAGAGGGACAGCCCCATTTTTTGTGACCAAAATAGCCTCTGAGTCCAAGGTCCACTCTCTCTTGGCAGAATGTTCTGCCTACTGAGAAAATGTATCAGGGCTGCAACAACTAATCGATAAAATCAATAATAATCGATAATGAAATTCGTTGGCAACGAATTCCATTATCGATTAGTTGAATCGATTTTTATCGATTATAAAATGAGGGTTTTTTCAGAGCAAATGCTCTGAAAAACACCCCTCGTTTTATAATCCGTTTATTCTGACTCACAGCAGCAGCTCTTACTTACCAGTCCCTCCTTGTAATCACCGTGACAACTGGCCCCTCCCTTCCTTCTCCAGGCCAGAACCACATGGCTGTGACACTCATCTAACTGTAAGTATAACATT
>VKOC01015818.1:0-12978 GCA_009364415.1 Spea multiplicata | reverse complement strand
TACGGTTATAAGAAACCAAAGGATCTGGTCTCTTAATAAGTTAAAAGGTCTAGCGCAGGCATAGTTAGGGCAGCAACTGAAATAGGATGCTGAGACAACCAGAAATCATATATGTGACTCATTAAAAACAGGCAGGTAATAGGTGTATTGAAACACAGTGAAACCTATGATTTGACTTAAGAAATTGACTTGTTGAGCTATACATTGGCATAGCCAATTCTACCCTTTTTTTGCAGGAGAGGACACTTCCATTGTTTATTTGGCACCACTCAAAAACTTGGCTGGGGCAGGCCTTCTGCCCCATTTATGTCGTATGCATGGCGTGCTCCGTGAAGTCAACATGCTGTCCAGTTACACACCAACCATTCTTATGTGCCCTCGCCAATGGAATCCATAAATGCTTTTCACCCGCTTCCCCTAGTAACTCCCAAAGTAGAATTTAAAATTAAAAAAGTGGACTACAAATGCAGACGCGTATTTTTTGTGAAACTTTGTATGCGTCATGAGCAGTAATGTGATGTAAAAGTTACAACCATCATGGTACACATGACCAATGACGTTTTCATGCAGGAAGCTATACTTTCCATCATAGATTTCAATGGGGAAGCGTAAGGATCTGGGCAACTTTGGGCCAAATAGTGATGGCTAGACGTCTGGGCCAGAGCATTTCTTGTGGGGTGTTCCCGTTATGCAGTGGTCAGTACCTATCAAGTGGTCCAAGGAAGGAGAAGAAGTGAACCAGCGACAGGTTCATGGGGGGCCAAGGCTCATTGATGCATGTGGGGGGCAAAGGCTGGACTGTGTGGTCAAATTCAGCAGATGAGCTACAATCGGTAACTAAAGACAAACTCACAGATAATGAAAAAGAATAATTATGCAGATACTGGTAAGCGAATATGGCTGATCTCATTGCGAAAACATATGATGGGTTTCTATTCTAATACAGATATTTTGCTTAATTTTACCAATAATGAAATAGTAAAATCATGTGCAAGGAATTGTGTTTCGCCGAACACAAAAATGGACAAATTTAAAAGGGCTGCTCAGCTTTCATATGGATTAAAGTGCGTATAATGGCTGGAGTGTCACTTTAATAGTCTAGCTACCATTAAACTTTATAACAAAGAAATACTGATGATCCTCACTGCATTTTTATGCATTTATTTGGTGAAGAAGTGAACTATATAATAATGAATATTATTGACAGTATCTTTAGAAAGAATTCTTCATTTTTAAAAGAGAGGATTATACAAAATACGCTAGAAATAATGAAATCACTTGAGTATGAGTAAATCAGATTAATTTATATATGACAATTGCTCTTTCAGAATTCCATCTGACTGAACTGTGACAAAACCTGCTAATCTGTCTTTTGTTTATGCCAAGCGTCTCAGCCAATTTAAGAACATGGGATGATTTCATTTCTGGATGAACAATCAACATATACAATTGTTTCAGCTAAATGTACTGCATAAGTGGCTTGCAAAACTAATTTGTACTTAGGAGCTACAGAAACTGTAACTGAAAAAGCTGTTAATTTTATATTACCGCCTTAGCTGTTTGTATATATGTATATATATATATATATATATATATATATATATATATATATAGTATATATGTTATATATATATATATATATACATATATATATATATATACATAAACACACTATATGGACATATTTATTGGGACACCTGACCATTACACCAACAGAGACTTTTATGACATTGCATTGGAAGTACATAGACCTTAATACATAGTTGGTCCTCCCTTTGTAGCTATAAAAGCTTCCGCTCTTCTGGAAAGGCTTTCCATGGAGTGTTTCTGTTGGAATATTTGGCCATTCATCCAGTAGAGCGTTTGTGAGGTCCGGCACTGATGTTGGACGAGACGCCCGGGTCGCAATCTCCGTTCCAGTTCATCCCAAAGGTGTTTGATGGGGTTGAGGTCAGAGCTCCATGTTTTTATGGACTTTGCGTTGTGCACTGGTGCACAGTCATGCTGGAATAGAAAAAGGCCTGTTCCCAAACTATTGGAACTCTCAAAGTTGGAAGCGTCACATTAATATTTCTGTTCACTGGAGGCTCAACCTCTGAAATTTAAAGTAAAGGTATCGTTCTCCTCGCGTCGGCCAGACTCTCCCATCAGATGGCCAAATGGGATTATTCACTCCACATAACACGTTTAGACACCGGTGACCCCTGAGACTTTACACCAGGGATCCTCAAACTCGGCCCTCCAGCTGCTGCAGGACTACATCTCCCATACTCCTCAGCCAGCCCCTTAGCTGAAGGAGCATTATGGGAGATGTAGTCCTGCAGCAGCTGGAGGGCCGAGTTTGAGGATCCCTGCTTTACACGGTCATCTGATTAGAGTTACTTTAACTCTGCAATATTACCACTAACAGATGAACTTGAAATATCTAACAGTGATAAAATTTCACAAAATGACGTACTGTAAAGGTTGCATCATATCACAAGCAATACAAAAGAGCCATATGCTGCTCTAGAAAGTAAGTGAACATCTGAATTTACTTACACACAGATATTGTTTATACTTTTATTATGCCATGAGATTCCGTATTTCTAATTTTACATATGTATTACTGACGTGCATTGTATTCTCCCCTGCTGTGTACATGAGAGTTAAGTATAACACACCTTGTGTGTGATTTTACAGTGCAATCTGGTAGCGCACCCTACTGCGCCCTTGCTATATAGTATACTATATTTGATTGGATTTATAAATAACCATATTTATACAAATCAGCAATCTACAGTCTGTGTGATTTAAATACTAAATATACAGTCTGTCAAATGGGGTACACTAGCCTGAGTCTAGCCTAAATGCATGGCTGACACTCCCTAAACCAACATTCTACCCCGTTATAGAAAATAGCCTCAGCTTATGTTTATTGTGTATAAATCTAACTACCTAATCCATTTTTAATTGTATTGTTGGAAAATATATTTAAGCTTTACAATAAGAAATCCCCCAAATAATGCCAGATGTGTAACTTTTTAGAGACTGGCATATATATGAATTTACTTACTCACATAAAGAAAGTAGATAAGGAAGGCAGCAGTAAGTAGGAATTGGATCTTGGCAGGAATATTGAATGTGTTATGGGTTATTAGAAACCTGAAGATGAAGCGAGAAGAGGTATTGATTAGGATGGGATGTAGCAGAGATAGAAACGGGGATAAGAATGCTGGAAGTTGTGACCTAAGCCATTCGTGATCGATTAGGAGTTCAGAACTGGCATGAGGACACGGAAACCATTTGTTGTAGGTTCATCAATTATGATTATCACGCTATACAGACTTATTTTGCAAATAATAATAATAATTGTGGTCCAGAAGGCTCCCTGATGCTTTCATCTAAGCTTTTTTTATGGCCCTAGCTGGATTGATAAACCCACAGGTAATATTGCGGTTGCATAATTTATTCTAACGGTGTCTTGTTCCAAGGTGTTATTCTTAATAGCATGCAGCTCTTTCTTACTTACTCTTTCGCAGCATCCCTAAGGGCATGTGATGTCACTCAAATGTCCCACTACAATACCTTGTCAATGACTGGCGTGACATCATACTCTGCCCACTTTAGGTCCTTGGTGTCATGATGTCACAGAGCATGGATACCATTATCTAGGTCCGTAAGAACTCTAAAGAAAACATATTCATGAAGAAGTTTGGAATAAAAAAGTTTATATCTATATGTCGTTCCTCATACCTCCCTTTAATTTTACAAAATGACCAGGACCATTGTTATGATAATTAAATTCTTTTGCTTTTTAAAAATGTCTGATTAATGTACGCATGCGATATACATAATGAATACAATTACTGCATTTCAATAGTTTTAGCAACTATAGCCAGTACATACTAGTCCTTAATGAGATGCTTTTCTAGTTTGCAGACCTAAATATCAAACGATCGCCGGGTAAGCATTTCACAGAAGCGTTTTCTCCAACAAGTCATTTAAATGCCTGGTACAAATTGAATAAGTCGTTTTTTTTTCCATTCAACAACTTGCTACTTTGAAATTTCAAGGTGTAGTTCTAGATAAGAATTCTAAACGGGAAAGGAGAGCTTGATGTGACTTCTAGATCAGACTATTTCACTTTTTTTTTTTAAAGTAACTTATCAGAAAGATTCTTAAATGCGGTAAAAGAAACAGCGGTGCAGGAGCTACATCATAGCTAAAAAAAAATCAACACCTTTTTCATGTATTTTCTAAAGTTGAATTCTTATTTAGAACTATTTTGCAAAAAAAAAAAAGATATGTATTATACTGTACACAATAGCAGATTAATTAAATAAGTATGCAACGTATTTATATATTTGCCTGTCTTCAAAAAAAGGTCAGCAGGTGACTAAAATGTTAATGTTTCTGACCCGTAATATAATCTGGAAAAACAGGCCATTAAAGATGGTGACTAGATTTAAATTTAGCATATTAACAACGTTAGTTTAGATTGCTTAAGAAAGTAAAGTTGTCGTTGTTAGGACTTAATAAAGTTATGCATGCAATGTTGAAATATCTATATAATGCACCTATCCGAGGCATAAATATTGGAGATTCTGTCACACTATATGGCCATATATATTGTTTAGCCCAAGTTTGGCGAGTCCTATCTAATTTTTCACAGCTATGTTGCTTACCAAGTAGCTGAATCCATGGGACTGCACCGCATTTTAATCCAAAAGAGATCCCCATGCAATTTAGAGCCTTCGCTGGACACCATGACTGGACATCATGAATATGTAAAAATATATCTGAAAAATGTCTTCCAGTAATTTTATCTCACTATTAAAAAAAGATAACCGGATAGATAGATAAAATGAATGAACTGCATTATTGTCACCTTGACATCATAAGTATAAATAAATAGAATATGTAAAAAGTAATAGCTGGTAGCGGAAGGGGTTGGTGAATAAGGTAGGGAGACAGGGTTTGAGAGAGTGTGGGGGAGTTTGAGAGAGTGTGAGAGAGTGTGAGGGAGTTTGAGAGTGTGTGAGGGAGTTTGAGAGTGTGAGAGAGTGTGTGAGAGTGTGCGAGAGAGTGTGAGGGAGTTTGGGAGTGTGTGAGGGAGTTTGAGGGAGTTTGAGAGAGTGTGAGGGAGTTTGAGAGTGTGTGAGGGAGTTTGAGAGTGTGTGAGGGAGTTTGAGAGAGTGTGAGGGAGTTTGAGAGTGTGTGAGGGAGTTTGAGAGTGTGTGAGGGAGTGTGTGAGGGAGTGTGTGAGGGAGTGTGGAAAACTAGCCTATACGTTTGGGGCTTAGAGAGTCTGCCTTTCCCCTGTACATAACTATAGTAACTATTATTCAGTACTTATTCTTCCAATTAATGCTTAAACAATACTTAAAGCTTATTTCACAGCCCTGCACACAACACAGGAATAGATAACACAACACAAATGCTTCTTGACGAAAATGCGGTAATATTTGGCTATGTGAGTGGATTCATCACGATTTCTTAACGTTACAAAAGGAGATTAAATACGACTCTGGATTCTATCAGAGGAGTTTACTGGCTCTTTAAACCGAAAGAATCATGGCAGACGGCATGACTTCACATACTCCCATACCTTCACTTCATGTGTCTGCAACATTTCTTGTGACATCTATTTAGTATTATACCATGTATTTAGCCCATTTACATGAAATAATATAAGCAGAAGTTTGCGCTATGTGCAAGCCTGCATCACTTGTTTTACATAATTATTGGTTAGTCATAACAAAAAAAAAATCACCATTTTGAAAATACTTATTATTAAGAAAGCACAGGGCACATTTGACATACTTTAATTTATCAATATATCAATGTTCTGGGCCATTAACCTCCATATGTAATTGATAACCATATTCTTTCTGATTAAATATGCAATCTCAATGACTCTTGACTGAACCTCAATGTAGAATTAACTGGGTGAAATAGCATTAAAAAGGGCATCAAGGTTATTCCCTATCAGTTCTTTTTTCCTAGTCATCTGTTACTACTGGCATTTAGTTAATTACATTTTCCTACTCTATGGGAAGTGTTCTTCTTATTTCTCCTGAGGATGTCATTTTGAAGGTAGTTTTGTGCAAGAAGAATGGTTAACCTTGATGACTCAGTTTTCTATAGCAGCGGAATTTTCAAGAACAAAATTTACTCAATAAAAGGTCCTGTGTCATCACGCAAAGTAATTTACCTGACCGTTTTTATTTCCTGGCGCTTATATTAAGATAACTTTGGAATGTGAATATTTGTTATCTGTGTAAATCTGAGAAACTATATTTTTTAATAGATTATATAACTCCTCAGCTCTGTAACGTGCTCTGTTCATTTAAACCCTAGTCGACCAGAGTTCCCTTTCAAGATGTTCGTTGCTGCATTACTGAGAACAAAATCTAATCAAATGAACCAATAATTTGGGGCACAAAGTCATGTTTACACAAAATTTTCCCCCATGATGAATCTCATCAACAAATTCCCATCTAGCATCCACTAAAGTAAACTTAAAATGCTCACAAAGGGAAAAGTGAAGGGATTCAGTATAAGAAAGTATATTGAAACGAGTTAATGTTCTATGGTTGAGGCTATAAAGTGAGCTTTTCAAGTAGTTTGATTCTCATTTTGATTGGGTCACCAAAAGACCACCAAAATCACAACTTGTTGCTCTAATATTGACCTCAACTCAATTCCAATGGAGGCCAATTGAGTTGAACTTGGAGTAACTTCCCATGGTAGGCTATCTGGATCTCTTCGTCCTAAGTGGCTTCATCAATGAAAGGGGCTAATCATAGAGATGTGGCTAGCTGCACACAACCCCAGCCATTTAATAGATGGGGAGCGGGGGCAATCAGTGACTACTCATAGAAAGAAGAAATTGACCCAGGTATGCTTATTAGTCATGGGCTATGCAGGGGTGGATCAAGAGCAAGTCAAGCCTAGGGGCAACACTGTTAATGGGGCCCTTTACAGAAGCTGCTCAGGGTAACTACATTTCCTTTCTACTATTCTGGATTATTTGTGCAACAGCAGCACAATTTAGCTTTTTCCTTTTTCCTTTAGCCCCATCGTTAATCCTTCCTTGGTGCATTGATTAAAAAAATGCGGCCAAACAAAAATCATAAGATTTGATGTAAAAAAAAAAACAACATTTGTGGCAATAGTTCTGATAGAACCTATACTTTCTCGTTTTTGCTGAAAAGACAAATTGAAGCAGCCGTACAATTTGTTTATAGTGTGCATTCTGAGATGTGTATTCTCGCTGAGCCTGGCCAGTTCCTTTTGTAGTAATTTTTCGCAGATCCTTTATTTTAAATACATTCGCTTTACGTTGGTCTCGGTCAATTTTCTAGGCAGGTGTATCAGGCGGTGGATTTTTAGGTTATTACCAGTTTTGCAGGATAATGATACACTTGATTGATTACCTCATTGTGAAATAGTTTATATACAGACACATCAGCACAAGCTGGAGCTCATTGAGAGAATTTAAAATATGGTTTATGGTTTAGCTTTTTCATATTTCATCCCTCATTGACTCTTGGAGGTCAAAGCAAACCAGACCTGTGCCTGATGCAGTAAGTGACTAATGCAAAACCCAATACCCACTTATGTCCTCTTTTAATTATTTTTTTTATTTTAGGTGGTAAAAAAAAAAAAAACAGCTTTAATCTATATGTTATAAGCACAGAATAATCATAAATTAGCCCAGTCAGTGCCACACAGCTTTATAAGAGTTCCCTATTTATTTATTTTTTGCTAATTGTAGTGGCCTTAAGCAAGTCTGTAGGGAGTTAGTATAAATATATTTATTCCATGTAATATGTGGTTTATATGGCTTTACTATTGTTTTATTTTAGGCTACACCTGGCATATACACCTGACATGTGAGTATAACTAGATGGGGCTGCCCTTTAGCCACATCCCATGGGTCTGACAGCTGTCGGTTAAATATATAGCCCTATAAGCGTTTATATTATGGGGAAATATGGATCTGGAGCTATATTTGTAAAATCCTTAATATCTCATATAGGACTCCTCTCTGTTTTGCAGAGATCTTGTTAGAAAACACACCCCCTGAAAAGTATTCCTTTGCATGCTATTTTTCTTACTTTTTCAATTTATTTAGGGGGTTGTGGGCAACAGATTATAAACTCATAGAAAATCCTAAGAGTCAAGCATTGACTGTGTGCATTGTGCGTGTATGAGGATTAACCATTATAGTGTGGAATAATTTAGCTGTGCTGTCTACTCATTCTGTTTCATTAAATCACATTTAGGTATAATTCCAATACCTGGGAACTTACAGGGTTACCCACGAGTTCCAGGGTTTTTACTCTAACTTCAGCATAAGGGAATGTAAACATGCATGGGATGGGCATATGGCTCCTGACTCTAAGACAAGACCAGTGACCGATTAAGATCTGAGTCTTACATTTGGAAAAATGGGCAGACTAGATGGTCCGAGTGGTTCTTACCTGCTGTCAGATTATATGTTGTTGAAACGTGTAGATTCCAAGGCTCACAGTCTGCTGTTTTCATAATATGCCCCATCTGGTGAGTAAGGTCGCCATCCCACTGGTATACGAAAAGAGACTGGAATTAAAACTGGCAATTAAAGGCTGCATGCCAGGATCTGCCAAATGAGGGGCAATAAAGATATGTGGAAGGCACCATTGGTGTGGGAGGTCCATGGAGCAGGTAGCCTAAAATGGCTACTTGCCACCATGGTAACAGACACTGTCAGGATCCTCACAGTATGATGGCTGACATGTTGGTAAAACGGCCTGTTCCTTGCTACCATCGTGGAATCAAGGACTGTGACATCACAAGTTTTCCCTTGCAAAACCCATCGGGTTTGGTCAGGAAGTACACTAGGGACCACTGTATCAAATGCTCCAAACACTAGGGGGCAGCAGATGCCTTTTCCTTCTTATACTTTCTCTTTGTCAAAAATTGTTCTGGGCACATTAACATCCAAAGAAAATCACACAATTGCCCTTATTGGCCAAATGTGGTCACAGTCCTCTATGGAGCAGGGAATATGTTTGGAGTTCTAAGCACTCCGCTCCACGAGGGTTCCAAAATACTCTTCAGTAGTAGAGGCATTTGGAATAAAATAATTACAGCGTTACTGTAGCTATGTAGAAGAAGTATCTCTTAGTGCACACAATGCGATATTTATATTGTAATACAGCCCCCTAAGTAGTTTACTTAAAATGTCTATGTAGATGAATGTTGACAGAAAAATAACACTTTAGACCAGAACCACATATCTGTGTATAATTTATCTCTCCATTGAATTGTGTCTGAGAAACCAGTAATTTCTTAACCTACAATTTTACCTGTGCATAAAAAGACAGTAAAACTTAAGCACAGTGCATAAAATAAAACAGTAACAAACTGATTGCACACTGGTAGAAAGCCGCGTCAAAAGCGGAATTAATACCATTGTTACAGTAAAGCCTTTTGCCGCACAGCGCCGCTTATAATATAATTATGCCTTCATTCTATTTATGTAAAACTGTGCCGTTTGAGGCTTTTATTATTACGGTTGTAATCGATTTATATAGCACCATCCTATACTGCAGCACTGTACAACAGGTAAACAGGACATATCAAGTACTGCATAAATAATTCGGATTTTCAGAAACAAAAGGCGAGACGTCCCTCCTTAAACTTAGAGCTTAATCTAGAAATTATGTAATTATATTCGTAGTGTAATTTGTTGTATGTTTTTTTTTACAGCATACAAATGCTGAGTTATGTTACTACACCATAGAGTATGTGTTACTGTATCCACAATCTGTTCGCCAACACGGTCATACTGGTTCAGTCTAGTGGCCACCTGGCCTCCAGCTGGATATGCTGGCCACTGGCTTGCACTTTGCCGCTGGAGTGGCAGATCCGTTGAGTATGGCCAGCATTTGCCTGATGTGCCAGATTGCCGGTCCGGGCCTGTTTGTCAATAAGCCGTGTTACATCAGTACTTTTGTGTAGGGTTTTCTACTGGATACCAGACAGCGTTAATAAATGTATACAATAATAATAAATAAATAATCTATATTTAAAAAAAATATATAATAAAAAACTATTAGTAAAACCTAAAGAAGCTACACTTAAAGTGCCAGGGAATATAAAGAATATATGGTAGAAATTAAAAGAAATATATCCATAATAACGAAACTGTACATGGAACAGAATATTTTGCCTTTAGTATTACTTATATATTTTAGTATTACTTATATACTACTTATATGTTTAAAGTTGTAATTAAATTATATAAATAAGCTGATGGGGAAATTTATGATTTTAACTATGTTAAAAACCTTTTTACGGCATTTAAAGCAAAATACCACATAACTTTTTGAAAATACTTTCGTCCAATTAATTTGTAATTAGTGTAGGGCTAGCATCATTCAGCCTGGGGGGCACCTCTATGCAAATGCCTACTAACAGTGGTGGAAAACACATTTCAGGTCCATGAAACTCACATTTTCAAAAAGGGAAAAGAAAAGACATTAAAGAATTATGTTACTATGTAAATGCTACCTAAACATCACATTGGTATAGACCTACTAGTGGCTATATAATAGACTGGAGGTAAAACACAATCCCATATAATAATATCCTTTTTTATGTCACTTTCTATGTCCTTTGAAAACTACCCTTTTCTGCGCCGACTCCCAATCTGTCCAATTGATTCTTTAATTTAAAAAAAAGTATTCTGCATTAAACTATATTATCATATCTTATTACATGTGTAGGGCCACCAATATCTGTGATCCCTAACCCTGGTTACCTCCTTATCCGCTACAGGCCGATCCTGAGCCTCCGCTACCTGGGAGTTGGGGTACATGGCTGCTGAGGTGTCTCTACCCAGCTGGGCATCCAGGGTATGGATGTTGGATCCAGTTGTGAACATCCTTACGTTAGCAATAACCATGGATACAGGGATAACCAAAATAACTTCACACACCCACAAGCCAATGCCGTAACCCACCCTAGGCTTCACCCTAGCGGCAGTCTGGTATTTTTAGTTGGGGACCATAAAAGCCAGCAATCCGCACAGGCTTTGGTTATGCCGGTTTATCCACCATTACTGTAAATAAGGGAAAACTCATCTCTTATTAGCGGAATAAAGTTCAATGCGACAGGGGAAGAAATCTCAATCTTACCTTTCCACCAGTCTGTGACCAAATCAGTCTGTCGGGTGCCGGCGCCTTCAGCTACTGCTGGGCCTTCCTCACTGCTTACAGCAACCTCAGCCAGAAGGGTTAGATATCTTGTTCTGGTTCATCTTTCTGCAGAGTATCTCAACCCCAGGCCCCAATCACTGTGGCACAAGGACCCTTCACCTTTCACATCCAGCTCTGCACTCCCATTAGTCCCTTTTCAGCCATAGGCTTTCCAGTTCGCCATCTGCTGGTCACTCCATAAGAACTGCAGGTGATTCAGTGACTCGGCAGAGATTACTGTAACCCCCAGAGGGGTTACACATGTATAAAACACGTAAATGCAACTTTTACAATAACAGTATTCATGACATAGTTTTGAAAACATTATACATCTACATTGAGTTACCCGCATAACTGTATGTACATCGTATATGTACCTGGTACCATATTGTCAAGAAAATATTTAATTCACTGTTTTCATATACATTCATTCAAAATTATTCACATATGTCTTCCTTTATTTGAAAACAAAATGAGCCACATTTGATTATGTGGATTCAATTCTTGATGAAGAAACTTTTTTTTTAATTTAACTGTTCTTTTGTATGCCTGATTGATGTTATAAGATATTTCTTTTATAAATTTAAATCTGGGGATAACGAATGCGTTGGATTGAAAGTACTTAAAAAAAAAAAATCACATGAAGAAATTATATTTACCACTAGTCCCTTTAAAACTCAATTAAAATATTCAAACTTCTTTTGACAGGAGGTCAGGAATCTTGTCATTGCCACAATGTCTCTGTCAGCCAATTACACGGTTCACACTAAAACAATTTAAATACATGTAATTACATGACTCATTACCAATACATCAAGATAATATAGTATACTTTTATACTATATACTTTTGCATGCCATAACACAAAATGTATCATCAGCCCAAAATAATTATTGCTCTCGCATACAAGCATATGTAGTGAATGTAAGCGAGATAAGCAATGACTTGTATTCCTGCCTCAGATTTCACAGGGTTAAAGCCATTATGTTAGCACCCTATCCACTGCCAATAGGTGAGACACCTAAACAAAGAATAAGCATTCCTGGGAACTCCCAGGATTTGACCCCAGTCTCAGGTTCTTAGGGTGAAGGGGCAGATTCTCAGGGTCACGCAGCCTGGAACTGGCTCTTATCTATTCTACATTACTTTGATCATTACTTTGATCATTACTTTGATCATATATCTAACAACTCTGCTAGCTCCAAACTCCTCTCCCTGACATCTTCCTCTGGTCTCTCTCAATGGACTAATTCCCCTACGCACATCGAGGGACACTCACTTGATCTGGTCTTCTCCAGATCATGCTCCCTTTCAGATTTCTCCATCTACCCCTTCCCTCTGTCTGACCACCACCTTCTATCCTTTTCTCCAGTGCTAACCCCCAACAAAACAAACTTACAGCGCTCACCTCATACTTATAGGCCATTACCAGAAAATACCATTACCCAACTGTCAGCCTCACTTGAACCTCTCTTACCTTCCATGTTAACCCTTTCCTGCACACTTGCTTCATCCCTCGACACCATAGCTCCAATTACTACAAGTTACCCCCGACAATTTAAACGCCAACCATGGCATACCAAAACCACACGGTATCTTCAGAAGTGCTGCCGCACAGCGGAGCGCTACTTCAGAAAATCAAAATCCAGCGAAGACTTTACTCATTATAAATTCATGCTTCACACCTACAACTCTGCCCTCTATCTTGCCAAACAGCTCTACTTCTCCACTCTCATATCCTCTCTTT
>VKOC01015817.1:0-16058 GCA_009364415.1 Spea multiplicata | reverse complement strand
CTCTATTCATGTTACTTTAGTTATACTTTATACATGTTTTCTTTATACTCTATTCATGTTACTTTAGTTATACTTTATACATGGATGGTGGGTGGTATACCCTCCCATGACCACGCCCGCTGAGGAGAGCGGGTGCAGCAGGGGAGTGCATCCCACCACCGTGTCTCACAATATACAAAGAGTATATTGTGTCGGGGTGGCCACCCGGCGACGTCTGACAACATCCCGTCATATTCCGGATCTCCGGTATCGTACCCACCATGATGATTCTCACACACATTCCGAATCACAAGCAGAGCCGCGCTGCGTATTTATGTGCAGAAGTCATCATGAGGATTCGAACCAGCGATCCATTATATGTCAGGCAAGCAACTATACCTTCACGCCACCGAGCAGCCGATTGTGTTTTCTCGCCGTGGATATATGACCCTGCTTTCTCCCAACTCACATATAGCTATATACGACCCTATTCTAAAACAATATATACATCAGGATTCGAACCAGCGATCCTTGGTATGGTAGGCAGGTTACGTTACCTTTACACCACCAGGCAGTTGGGTTTGCTTTCTCGCCGTGGATATATGACCCTGCTTTCCCCTTACTCACATATACTTATATATAGGCCCCTATTCTAAAACAACATATACATCAGGATTCGAACCAGCGATCCTTGGCATGGTAGGCAGGTTACTTTACCTTTACACCACCAGGCAGTTGGGTTTGCTTTCTCGCCGTGGATATATGACCCTGCTTTCCCCTTACTCACATATACTTATATATAGGCCCCTATTCTAAAACAATATATACATCTGGATTAGAACCAGCGATCCTTGCCATGGTAGTCAGGTTACTATACCTTTACACCACCATGCAGTTGGTGTCCTATTCTCGCCGTGGATATATGACCCTGCTTTCTCCTGACTCACATATACATATATATACGGCCCTACTCTAAAATAATATATAAACTCAACAGTTACTCACTAACACCACCTTGTCGCCAATGGGACTCAAACCAGCGATCCTTGGCATGGTAGGCAGGTTACGTTACCTTTACACCACCAGGCAGTTGGCGTTTTTTTCTCGCCATGGATATATGACCCTGCTTTCTCCCGACTCACATATACGTAGATGCCCCAACTATAAAACAATATACACACCACATAGAAGACATCGGGATTCGAACCATCGATCCTTGGTATGGTAGGCAGGTTACGTTACCTTTACACCACCAGGCAGCTGGCGTTTCTTTCTCGCCATGGATATATGACCCTGCTTTCTCCCGACTCACATATACATAGATGCCCCTACTATAAAATAACATATACACCACATAGAAGACATCGGGATTCGAACCAGCGATCCTTGGCATGGTAGGCAGGTTTCGTTACCATTACACCACCAGGTAGGTTGCTGTGCTTTTTCGCCGTTGATATATACACCCCTACTCTAATATAATATATACACTCAACAGTTATTCACTAACACCAGCTTGTACCCATCTGGATTCAAACCAGCGATCCTTTAGTATGTTGGGCTGGTTACCTTACATTTACGGCACCAGGTCTGCAATCTGGTAGGGCCGTATATATAAGTATATGTGAGTCGGGAGAAAGCAGGGTCATATATCCACGCCGAGAGGCTCACGTTGATGTGAAGACCACAGATGGCCACCTACTTTGCCTATTTTGTGTTGGATTCACCAAAAAGCGTAACAACCAGATTAGAAAGACTTCTTATGGCCAGCATCAGCAAGTGCGTCAGATCCGCAAGAAGATGATGGAAATCATGACTCGTGAAGTGCAGACAAATGACTTGAAAGAAGTTGTTAACAAGCTAATTCCAGACAGTATCGGCAAAGACATTGAAAAGGCCTGCCAGTCCATCTATCCTCTACATGATGTGAATGTACGCAAAGTGAAGATGCTGAAAAAGCCAGAGTTTGAGCTGGGCAAACCTATGGAACTACATGGTGAAGGCGGTGGTGCTGGGAAGCCTGCAGGAGATGAGACAGGCGCCAAAGTAGAGCAGGCTGATGGATATGAACCCCCCGTTCAGGAATCTGTCTGAGATGCATCATCTGAATTAGAGCCTGTAAAAGAAAATAAACACTTGTTCCATATATATAAAAAAAAATGTAGAATCGGAGATTATGAACTTGACTTTACCACGGTCGCAGGCCTTACAGCTGGAATCTAGTTTTCCTTTCAAGTGGTGTGTCGATAGACTCAAGTATTTAGGAATTTGGCTCACCGGGGATTTGTCCCTCCTGTACTCTGCCAACTTTCTCCCGCTTCTGTCCACGTTACGGGCGGATCTCCGTCGCTGGTCGCCGCAATACCTATCTTGGTTTGGTAGGATCAATGCGTTAAAGATGAATGTGCTGCCTAGGATACTTTACCTCTTTCAGACCATTCCGATTCGGCTTCCACTTGCCTTCTTCGCCTCACTGAAATCCATGTTTTTACAGTTTGTCTGGTCCAACAGACGCCCTAGGACGAAGTTCTCGACTTTGATTCTCCCCAAGTCGGCTGGAGGCGCTGGTTTGCCTTGTCCACGCACGTACTACCATGCCTGTCACTTGCTGCGAGTCCTCGAATGGTCACACCGACCTCCGCATAAATTGTGGGTGGACATTGAGTCTTGTTTAGTAGGCCAACAAGTGTGCCGTCTTCCCTGGCTGCCACTACAATATGCCAGAACGGTTGCTCGGGCTCACCCTCTGATTGCTGCTACGCTTTGGACTCTCCATTCCCTTCACCGGTCCCGAGATCTTACTACCTATCGATCTCCTAAGACACCCATTCGGCGCAACCCGGATTTCCCTCCCGGACAGGGGGGGGGCTCCTTCCTGGGGTCTTCCTCTGCTGACTCTACTCCTCTATCTCACTTTTTATCTGGAATCCAGCTCAAGTCTCTGGAGTCCATTCTCGGGGACCGCACCCCGTCGGCTGTGGATCGCTTCCACTACTTGCAGCTTTCCAGTTTCTGGCGGAGCATTCGACGGAAACATCCTCTCGCGAGAGATCTTACTGACTTTGAACACCTGTGTAGCGGCGCTGCCCTTCGTGCCCACGGCATCTCCGTTTTGTACCTGTTGCTGATCCGGAAACAAGGGAATGCACCTTTGCGAGTCCAGGGGTTCTGGGAGCGAGAGTTGAACACCTCTTGGACTCAAGCGGAGTGGGACAAGATTTTTGTTCTCACGCACAAAAGCTCGCGTGCTACCAAGGCTCAGGAAACCTGGTATAAATTGCTTACACAATGGTATATGACTCCAGTTCTCCTTCATAAGGCCTTCCCGGATGTGTCGGATGTGTGCTGGAGGTGCGTGACGGCCCCTGGTACGCTGCTTCATCTCTGGTGGGATTGTCCCATTATCGTCCCATTTTGGTCACAGCTGCACAAGATCATCGCGCGCCTTACAGATAACCCACCTCCGTTCTTGCCGGGCCCATATTTGCTCCACCATACTACTCAACCTATCTCTAGCTATAAAAAATCTCTGGTTCGCCATTTACTTACGGCGGCGAAGTCGCTTATCCCTCTCCATTGGAAATCTGTCACACCACCCTCTGTCGGGGAATGGATTGCTCAGGCTGAGGAAATCCGTTCGCTCGAGGAATTGGCGACGCATTCGGAGGATCGCTCCGTGAGTTATTCCCAGACTTGGTTTCATTGGCTGTCCTTTCTGGGGGAGGCTTCCTCGAGTTCCTTGCTCCAGGTGTGAGGCTCTTTTTCGTGCCTACCCTTTTGTGTGAGGCTCTTTTTCGTGTCTGCCCCTTTCGACCCCCCCTCTTTTTTTGTTTGTGTTTTGTCTTGTTTGTTTTGTTTGTTTGTTTGTTTTGCCGTCGTTTGTGTGTGGGTCATTGTTTTTAGTCCCTTGTCTCTACTGTTTGTCCTGTTCTTGTTTGTTGACTTTGGCTCCTCTCCCACTCCCCGTCTTGTCGGGGCTTTTTCCTCTTTCCTTCTGATGCTTCTTTTCATGGTCCTCTATCTTCCTTTCTCTTCTCGGCTTTCCTTTTCCCTTTCTTTTATTCTTTTCTCCTTCTCTCTCCTCTTCTTTCTCTCCTTTTCTTCTTGTCTTTCTCCTTCTTGGGAGGCCCTGTTTTGGGTGCTGTTGGCTCTCCTTACGGGGAACATACCCTGTGCTTCTGTACTTTGTAATTTTGAGGGTTCGTGACCCGCTGCGCCGGGTACTTTTTTTTGTTATCTGTACCTTCTTGTCCTACTGCTGGACTCCCTTGTATTTCTGTTTCTCTTTTTGAAAACTTATTAAAAACAAATTTAGAAAAAAAAAAAAAGTAGATATATATATATATATATATACACGCGACAAATGCGACACCAACTGTCGGTTGTGTAAAGGTAAAGTAACTTTGCCTACCATACCAAGGATCGATGGTTCGAATCCTGATGCATCCTCTGTGGTGTGTATGTCATTTTAGAGTAGGGACGTATATATAAGTATATGTGAGTCAAGAGAAAACAGAGACATATATCCACGGCAAGAACGAGAAACCCACTGCCTGGTGGTGTAAAGGTAACGTAACCTGCCTACCATGCCAAAGGTCGCTGGTTCGAATCCAGATGGCTACAAGGTGGTGTTAGTGAATAACTGTTGAGTGAATATATTGTTTTAGACTAGGGACGTATATATATGTATATGTGAGTCGGGGGAAAGCAGGGTCATATATCCACGGCGAGAAACGAAAACCAACTGCCTGGTGGTGTAAAGGTAAAGTAACCTGCCTCTCATACCAAGGATCGCTGGTTCGAATCCTGATGTATATATTGTTTTGGACTATGGACGTATATATAAGTATATGTGAGTCAGGAGAAAACAGAGACATATATCCACGGCAAGAATGAGAAACCCACTGCCTGGTGGTGTAAAGGTAACGTAACCTGCCTACCATGCCAAGGGTTGCTGGTTCGAATCCAGATGGCTACAAGGTGGTGTTAGTGAATAACTGTTGAGTGAATATATTGTTTTAGACTAGGGACGTATTTATAAGTATATGTGAGTCGGGGGAAAGCAGGGTCATATATCCACGGCCTGGTGGTGTAAAGGTAAAGTAACCTGCCTCTCATACCAAAGATCGCTGGTTCGAATCCTGATGTATATATTGTTTTGGACTATGGACGTATATATAAGTATATGTGAGTCAGGGGAAAGCAGGGTCATATATCCACGGCGAGAAAGCACGATCGGCTGCTCGGTGGCGTGAAGGTATAGTTGTCTGCCTGACATATAATGGATCGCTGGTTCGAATCCTCATGTTGACTTCTGCCCGTAAGTACGCAGTGCGGCTCTGCTTGTGTGTGCTAGTGGATGGTGTTAAAGTGGCTCTGTGGCACTCCAACATCAGACGCTTAGATACACATAGCTGGTTGCGGATAACACTTGAAGGTTGCGGATAACACCTGAAGGTTGCGGTAAGCCGTGTGTCCTCGCACGCAGTGACCGAAAACACTGGTTGCGGAAAAGGTTTCGGAATGTGCGCTTGACCCGTTCATGGGCGTGCACAGTAACCCGCACAGCGACTTACGTGGCGAACGATCATGGCGGAAAATCATCAGGCTATGATACCGCGGATACGATACCGGAGATCCGGAATATGACGGGATGTCGTCGGACGTCGCCGGGTGGCCACTCCTTTCCTTCTCTCTGCTTCCTTCGGGACAGAAACCAACAATATACTTGTTGTATATTGAGAGGGTGGTGGGATAACACCCACCACCTTCATACTCTTTAATAATATAATAGTGTTTAATAAATTTCTTAAGTGTTTTTATTAGTTAATATATTAAGTGTTTTTATTAGTTAATAAAAGTTTTTTTATACTCTATTCATCTTACTACTCTATTCATGCTACTTTAGTTATACTTTATACATGTTTTCTTTATATTCTATGTTACTACTCGATTCATGTTACTTTAGTTATACTTTATACATGGTTAGGGTACACCCTCCCATGACCACTCCCACTGAAGGGGGAGGGTGCATGCCACCATCCTGTCACCCTGTCCCGAAGGAAGGGGATGGCCACCCGGCAACGTCCAACGACATGCCTTCATATTCTGGATCTCCGGTATCGTATCCACCATGATGATTCTCGCACACATTCCGAAACCTTTTCCGCAACCAATGTTTATAGCCGAGCCACACTGCATACTTACGTACAGAAGTCATCATGAGGATTCGAACCAGCGATCCATTATACGTCAGGCAGGCAACTATACCTTCACGCCACCGAGCAGCCAACCGTGCTTTCTCGCCGTGGATATATGACCCTGCTTAACCCCGACTCACATATACTTACATATACGTCCCTAGTCTAAAACAATATATACATCAGGATTCGAACCAGCGATCCTTGGTATGGTAGGCAGGTTACTTTACCTCTACACCACCAGGCAGTTGGTTTTTCTTTGTCGCCGTGGATATATGACCCTGCTTCCTCCTGACTCACATATACTTATATATACGCCCCTAGTCCAAAACAATATATACATCAGGATTCGAACCAGCGATCCTTGGTATGGTAGGCAGGTTACGTTACCTTTACACCACAAGGCAGTTGGTTTTACTTTCTCGCCGTGGATATATGACCCTGCTTCCTCCTGACTCACATATACTTATATATACGCCCCTAATCCAAAACAATATATACATCAGGATTCGAACCAGCGATCCTTGGTATGGTAGGCAGGTTACGTTACCTTTACACCACAAGGCAGTTGGTTTTACTTTCTCGCCGTGGATATATGACCCTGCTTCCTCCTGACTCACATATACTTATATATACGTCCCTAGTCTAAAACAATATATACATCAGGATTCGAGCCAGCGATGCTTGGCATGGTAGGCAGGTTACGTTACCTTTACACCACAAGGTAGTTGGTTATGCTTTCTCGCCGTGGATATATGTCCCTGCTTTCTCCTGACTCAAATATACTTATATATACGTCCCTAGTCTAAAACAATATATACATCAGGATTCGAACCAGCGATCCTTGGCATGGAAGGCAGGTTACTTTACCTTTACACCACAAGGCAGCTGGTTTTACTTTCTCGCCGTGGATATATGACCCTGCTATCCCCCGACTCACATATACTTATATAAACGTCCCTAGTCTAAAACAATATATACATCAGGATTCGAACCAGCGATCCTTGGCATGGAAGGCAGGTTACTTTACCTTTACACCACAAGGCATTTGGTTTTGTTTTCTCGCCGTGGATATATGACCCTGCTATCCCCCGACTCACATATACTTATATATACGCCCCTACTCTAAAACAATATATACATCAGGACTCGAGCCAGCTATCCTTGGCACGGTAGGCAGGTTACGTTTCCTTTACACCACCAGATGGTTGGTGTCCTATTCTCGCCGTGGATATATGACCCTGCTTTCTCCTGACTCACATATACTTATATATACGCCCCTACTCTAAAATAATATATAAACTCAACAGCTTTTCACTAACACCACCTTGTACCCATCTGGATTCAAAACAGCGATCCTTGGCATGGTAGGCAGGTTACATTACCTTTTCACCACCAGGCAGTTGGCATTTCTTTCTCGCCGTGGATATATGTCCCTGCTTTCTCCTGACTCACATATACTTATATATACGCCCCTACTCTAAAATAATATATAAACTCAACAGCTTTTCACTAACACCACCTTGTACCCATCTGGATTCAAAACAGCTATCCTTGGCATGGTAGGCAGGTTACATTACCTTTTCACCACCAGGCAGTTGGCATTTTTTTCTCGCCGTGGATATATGACCCTGCTTTCTCCCGACTCACATATTCTTATATATACGTCCCTAGTCTAAAACAATAAATACATCACATAGAAGACACCGGGACTCGAACCAGCGATCCTTGGTATGGCAGGCAGGTTACGTTTCCTTTACACCACCAGGCAGGTTGCTGTGCTTTCTCGCCGTGGATATATGTCCCTGCTTTCCCCCGACTCACATATACTTATATATACGTCCCTAGTCTAAAACAATACATACATCAGGATTCGAACCAGCGATGCTTGGCATGGAAGGCAGGTTACTTTACCTTTACACCACAAAGCATTTGGTTTTGCTTTCTCGCCGTGGATATATGACCCTGCTATCCCCCGACTCACATATACTTATATATACGCCCCTACTCTAAAACAATATATACATCAGGACTCGAGCCAGCTATCCTTGGCACGGTAGGCAGGTTACGTTTCCTTTACACCACCAGATGGTTGGTGTCCTATTCTCGCCGTGGATATATGTCCCTGCTTTCTCCTGACTCACATATACTTATATATACACGTCCCTACTCTAAAATAATATATAAACTCTACAGCTTTTCACTAACACCACCTTGTACCCATCTGGATTCAAAACAGTGATCCTTGGCATGGTAGGCAGGTTACATTACCTTTTCACCACCAGGCAGTTGGCATTTCTTTCTCGCCGTGGATATATGACCCTGCTTTCTCCTGACTCACATATACTTATATATACGTCCCTAGTCTAAAACAATATATACACCACATAGAAGACATCGGGATTCGAACCAGCGATCCTTGGTATGGCAGGCAGGTTACGTTACCTTTACACCACCAGGCAGTTGCTGTGCTTTCTCGCCGTGGATATATGACCCTGCTTCCTCCTGACTCACATATACTTATATATACGTCCCTACTCTAATATAATATATACACTCAACAGTTATTCACTAACACCAGCTTGTACCCATCTGGATTCAAACCAGCGATCCTTTAGTATGTTGGGCTGGTTACCTTACATTTACGGCACCAGGTCTGCAATCTGGTAGGGCCGTATATATAAGTATATGTGAGTCGGGAGAAAGCAGGGTCATATATCCACGCCGAGAGGCTCACGTTGATGTGAAGACCACAGATGGCTACCTACTTTGCCTATTCTGTGTTGGATTCACCAAAAAGCGTAACAACCAGATTAGAAAGACTTCTTATGCCCAGCATCAGCAAGTGCGTCAGATCCGCAAGAAGATGATGGAAATCATGACTCGTGAAGTGCAGACAAATGACTTGAAAGAAGTTGTTAACAAGCTAATTCCAGACAGTATCGGCAAAGACATTGAAAAGGCCTGCCAGTCCATCTATCCTCTACATGATGTGAATGTACGCAAAGTGAAGATGCTGAAAAAGCCAGAGTTTGAGCTGGGCAAACCTATGGAACTACATGGTGAAGGCGGTGGTGCTGGGAAGCCTGCAGGAGATGAGACAGGCGCCAAAGTAGAGCAGGCTGATGGATATGAACCCCCCGTTCAGGAATCTGTCTGAGATGCATCATCTGAATTAGAGCCTGTAAAAGAAAATAAACACTTGTTCCATATATATAAAAAAAAATGTAGAATCGGAGATTATGAACTTGACTTTACCACGGTCGCAGGCCTTACAGCTGGAATCTAGTTTTCCTTTCAAGTGGTGTGTCGATAGACTCAAGTATTTAGGAATTTGGCTCACCGGGGATTTGTCCCTCCTGTACTCTGCCAACTTTCTCCCGCTTCTGTCCACGTTACGGGCGGATCTCCGTCGCTGGTCGCCACAATACCTATCTTGGTTTGGTAGGATCAATGCGTTAAAGATGAATGTGCTGCCTAGGATACTTTACCTCTTTCAGACCATTCCGATTTGGCTTCCACTTGCCTTCTTCGCCTCACTGAAATCCATGTTTTTACAGTTTGTCTGGTCCAACAGACGCCCTAGGACGAAGTTCTCGACTTTGATTCTCCCCAAGTCGGCTGGAGGCGCTGGTCTGCCTTGTCCACGCACGTACTACCATGCCTGTCACTTGCTGCGAGTCCTCGAGTGGTCACACCGACCTCCGCATAAATTATGGGTGGACATTGAGTCTTGTTTAGTAGGCCAACAAGTGTGCCGTCTTCCCTGGCTGCCACTACAATATGCCAGAACGGTTGCTCGGGCTCACCCTCTGATTGCTGCTACGCTTTGGACTCTCCATTCCCTTCACCGGTCCCGAGATCTTACTACCTATCGATCTCCTAAGACACCCATTCGGCGCAACCCGGATTTCCCTCCCGGACAGGGGGGGGGCTCCTTCCTGGGGTCTTCCTCTGCTGACTCTACTCCTCTATCTCACTTTTTATCTGGAATCCAGCTCAAGTCTCTGGAGTCCATTCTCGGGGACCGCACCCCGTCGGCTGTGGATCGCTTCCACTACTTGCAGCTTTCCAGTTTCTGGCGGAGCATTCGACGGAAACATCCTCTCGCGAGAGATCTTACTGACTTTGAACACCTGTGTAGCGGCGCTGCCCTTCGTGCCCACGGCATCTCCGTTTTGTACCTGTTGCTGATCCGGAAACAAGGGAATGCACCTTTGCGAGTCCAGGGGTTCTGGGAGCGAGAGTTGAACACCTCTTGGACTCAAGCGGAGTGGGACAAGATTTTTGTTCTCACGCACAAAAGCTCGCGTGCTACCAAGGCTCAGGAAACCTGGTATAAATTGCTTACACAATGGTATATGACTCCAGTTCTCCTTCATAAGGCCTTCCCGGATGTGTCGGATGTGTGCTGGAGGTGCGTGACGGCCCCTGGTACGCTGCTTCATCTCTGGTGGGATTGTCCCATTATCGTCCCATTTTGGTCACAGCTGCACAAGATCATCGCGCGCCTTACAGATAACCCACCTCCGTTCTTGCCGGGCCCATATTTGCTCCACCATACTACTCAACCTATCTCTAGCTATAAAAAATCTCTGGTTCGCCATTTACTTACGGCGGCGAAGTCGCTTATCCCTCTCCATTGGAAATCTGTCACACCACCCTCTGTCGGGGAATGGATTGCTCAGGTTGCTGAGGAAATCCGTTCGCTCGAGGAATTGGCGACGCATTCGGAGGATCGCTCCGTGAGTTATTCCCAGACTTGGTTTCATTGGCTGTCCTTTCTGGGGGAGGCTTCCTCGAGTTCCTTGCTCCAGTTGTGAGGCTCTTTTTCGTGCCTACCCTTTTGTGTGAGGCTCTTTTTCGTGTCTGCCCCTTTCGACCCCCCCTCTTTTTTTGTTTGTGTTTTGTCTTGTTTGTTTTGTTTGTTTGTTTGTTTTGCCGTCGTTTGTGTGTGGGTCATTGTTTTTAGTCCCTTGTCTCTACTGTTTGTCCTGTTCTTGTTTGTTGACTTTGGCTCCTCTCCCACTCCCCGTCTTGTCGGGGCTTTTTCCTCTTTCCTTCTGATGCTTCTTTTCATGGTCCTCTATCTTCCTTTCTCTTCTCGGCTTTCCTTTTCCCTTTCTTTTATTCTTTTCTCCTTCTCTCTCCTCTTCTTTCTCTCCTTTTCTTCTTGTCTTTCTCCTTCTTGGGAGGCCCTGTTTTGGGTGCTGTTGGCTCTCCTTACGGGGAACATACCCTGTGCTTCTGTACTTTGTAATTTTGAGGGTTCGTGACCCGCTGCGCCGGGTACTTTTTTTTGTTATTTGTACCTTCTTGTCCTACTGCTGGACTCCCTTGTATTTCTGTTTCTCTTTTTGAAAACTTATTAAAAACGAATTTACAAAAAAATAAATAAAAAAAAAATGTAGATATATATATATATATATATCCACGCGGCAAATGCAACACCAACTGTCGGTGGTGTAAAGGTAAAGTCACTTTGCCTACCATACCAAGGATCGATGGTTCGAATCCTGATGGATCCTCTGTGGTGTATATGTCATTTTAGAGTAGGGGCGTATATATAAGTATATGTGAGTCAAGAGAAAACAGAGACATATATCCACGGCAAGAACGAGAAACCCACTGCCTGGTGGTGTAAAGGTAACGTAACCTGCCTACCATGCCAAAGGTCGCTGGTTCGAATCCAGATGGCTACAAGGTGGTGTTAGTGAATAACTGTTGAGTGAATATATTGTTTTAGACTAGGGACGTATATATATGTATATGTGAGTCGGGGGAAAGCAGGGTCATATATCCACGGCGAGAAACGAAAACCAACTGCCTGGTGGTGTAAAGGTAAAGTAACCTGCCTCTCATACCAAGGATCGCTGGTTCGAATCCTGATGTATATATTGTTTTGGACTATGGACGTATATATAAGTATATGTGAGTCAGGAGAAAACAGAGACATATATCCACGGCAAGAATGAGAAACCCACTGCCTGGTGGTGTAAAGGTAACGTAACCTGCCTACCATGCCAAGGGTTGCTGGTTCGAATCCAGATGGCTACAAGGTGGTGTTAGTGAATAACTGTTGAGTGAATATATTGTTTTAGACTAGGGACGTATTTATAAGTATATGTGAGTCGGGGGAAAGCAGGGTCATATATCCACGGCCTGGTGGTGTAAAGGTAAAGTAACCTGCCTCTCATACCAAAGATCGCTGGTTCGAATCCTGATGTATATATTGTTTTGGACTATGGACGTATATATAAGTATATGTGAGTCAGGGGAAAGCAGGGTCATATATCCACGGCGAGAAAGCACGATCGGCTGCTCGGTGGCGTGAAGGTATAGTTGTCTGCCTGACATATAATGGATCGCTGGTTCGAATCCTCATGTTGACTTCTGCCCGTAAGTACGCAGTGCGGCTCTGCTTGTGTGTGCTAGTGGATGGTGTTAAAGTGGCTCTGTGGCACTCCAACATCAGACGCTTAGATACACATAGCTGGTTGCGGATAACACTTGAAGGTTGCGGATAACACCTGAAGGTTGCGGTAAGCCGTGTGTCCTCGCACGCAGTGACCGAAAACACTGGTTGCGGAAAAGGTTTCGGAATGTGCGCTTGACCCGTTCATGGGCGTGCACAGTAACCCGCACAGCGACTTACGTGGCGAACGATCATGGCGGAAAATCATCAGGCTATGATACCGCGGATACGATACCGGAGATCCGGAATATGACGGGATGTCGTCGGACGTCGCCGGGTGGCCACTCCTTTCCTTCTCTCTGCTTCCTTCGGGACAGAAACCAACAATATACTTGTTGTATATTGAGAGGGTGGTGGGATAACACCCACCACCTTCATACTCTTTAATAATATAATAGTGTTTAATAAATTTCTTAAGTGTTTTTATTAGTTAATATATTAAGTGTTTTTATTAGTTAATAAAAGTTTTTTTATACTCTATTCATCTTACTACTCTATTCATGCTACTTTAGTTATACTTTATACATGTTTTCTTTATATTCTATGTTACTACCGGTACTCGATTCATGTTACTTTAGTTATACTTTATACATGGTTGGGGTACACCCTCCCATGACCACTCCCACTGAAGGGGGAGGGTGCATGCCACCATCCTGTCACCCTGTCCCGAAGGAAGGGGATGGCCACCCGGCAACGTCCAACGACATGCCTTCATATTCTGGATCTCCGGTATCGTATCCACCATGATGATTCTCGCACACATTCCGAAACCTTTTCCGCAACCAATGTTTATAGCCGAGCCACACTGCATACTTACGTACAGAAGTCATCATGAGGATTCGAACCAGCGATCCATTATACGTCAGGCAGGCAACTATACCTTCACGCCACCGAGCAGCCAACCGTGCTTTCTCGCCGTGGATATATGACCCTGCTTAACCCCGACTCACATATACTTACATATACGTCCCTAGTCTAAAACAATATATACATCAGGATTCGAACCAGCGATCCTTGGTATGGTAGGCAGGTTACTTTACCTCTACACCACCAGGCAGTTGGTTTTTCTTTGTCGCCGTGGATATATGACCCTGCTTCCTCCTGACTCACATATACTTATATATACGCCCCTAATCCAAAACAATATATACATCAGGATTCGAACCAGCGATCCTTGGTATGGTAGGCAGGTTACGTTACCTTTACACCACAAGGCAGTTGGTTTTACTTTCTCGCCGTGGATATATGACCCTGCTTCCTCCTGACTCACATATACTTATATATACGCCCCTAATCCAAAACAATATATACATCAGGATTCGAACCAGCGATCCTTGGTATGGTAGGCAGGTTACGTTACCTTTACACCACAAGGCAGTTGGTTTTACTTTCTCGCCGTGGATATATGACCCTGCTTCCTCCTGACTCACATATACTTATATATACGTCCCTAGTCTAAAACAATATATACATCAGGATTCGAGCCAGCGATGCTTGGCATGGTAGGCAGGTTACGTTACCTTTACACCACAAGGTAGTTGGTTATGCTTTCTCGCCGTGGATATATGTCCCTGCTTTCTCCTGACTCAAATATACTTATATATACGTCCCTAGTCTAAAACAATATATACATCAGGATTCGAACCAGCGATCCTTGGCATGGAAGGCAGGTTACTTTACCTTTACACCACAAGGCAGCTGGTTTTACTTTCTCGCCGTGGATATATGACCCTGCTATCCCCCGACTCACATATACTTATATAAACGTCCCTAGTCTAAAACAATATATACATCAGGATTCGAACCAGCGATCCTTGGCATGGAAGGCAGGTTACTTTACCTTTACACCACAAGGCATTTGGTTTTGTTTTCTCGCCGTGGATATATGACCCTGCTATCCCCCGACTCACATATACTTATATATACGCCCCTACTCTAAAACAATATATACATCAGGACTCGAGCCAGCTATCCTTGGCACGGTAGGCAGGTTACGTTTCCTTTACACCACCAGATGGTTGGTGTCCTATTCTCGCCGTGGATATATGACCCTGCTTTCTCCTGACTCACATATACTTATATATACGCCCCTACTCTAAAATAATATATAAACTCAACAGCTTTTCACTAACACCACCTTGTACCCATCTGGATTCAAAACAGCGATCCTTGGCATGGTAGGCAGGTTACATTACTTTTCACCACCAGGCAGTTGGCATTTCTTTCTCGCCGTGGATATATGACCCTGCTTTCTCCCGACTCACATATACATAGATGCCCCTACTATAAAATAACATATACACCACATAGAAGACATCGGGATTCGAACCAGCGATCCTTGGCATGGTAGGCAGGTTTCGTTACCATTACACCACCAGGTAGGTTGCTGTGCTTTTTCGCCGTTGATATATACACCCCTACTCTAATATAATATATACACTCAACAGTTATTCACTAACACCAGCTTGTACCCATCTGGATTCAAACCAGCGATCCTTTAGTATGTTGGGCTGGTTACCTTACATTTACGGCACCAGGTCTGCAATCTGGTAGGGCCGTATATATAAGTATATGTGAGTCGGGAGAAAGCAGGGTCATATATCCACGCCGAGAGGCTCACGTTGATGTGAAGACCACAGATGGCTACCTACTTTGCCTATTCTGTGTTGGATTCACCAAAAAGCGTAACAACCAGATTAGAAAGACTTCTTATGCCCAGCATCAGCAAGTGCGTCAGATCCGCAAGAAGATGATGGAAATCATGACTCGTGAAGTGCAGACAAATGACTTGAAAGAAGTTGTTAACAAGCTAATTCCAGACAGTATCGGCAAAGACATTGAAAAGGCCTGCCAGTCCATCTATCCTCTACATGATGTGAATGTACGCAAAGTGAAGATGCTGAAAAAGCCAGAGTTTGAGCTGGGCAAACCTATGGAACTACATGGTGAAGGCGGTGGTGCTGGGAAGCCTGCAGGAGATGAGACAGGCGCCAAAGTAGAGCAGGCTGATGGATATGAACCCCCCGTTCAGGAATCTGTCTGAGATGCATCATCTGAATTAGAGCCTGTAAAAGAAAATAAACACTTGTTCCATATATATAAAAAAAAATGTAGAATCGGAGATTATGAACTTGACTTTACCACGGTCGCAGGCCTTACAGCTGGAATCTAGTTTTCCTTTCAAGTGGTGTGTCGATAGACTCAAGTATTTAGGAATTTGGCTCACCGGGGATTTGTCCCTCCTGTACTCTGCCAACTTTCTCCCGCTTCTGTCCACGTTACGGGCGGATCTCCGTCGCTGGTCGCCGCAATACCTATCTTGGTTTGGTAGGATCAATGCGTTAAAGATGAATGTGCTGCCTAGGATACTTTACCTCTTTCAGACCATTCCGATTCGGCTTCCACTT
>VKOC01015812.1:0-13322 GCA_009364415.1 Spea multiplicata | reverse complement strand
TACTGTGTCTGTGTGTGTCTCACTGTGTCTGTGTGTGTCTTACTGTGTCTGTGTGTGTCTTACTGCGTGTGTCTTACTGTGTTCATAGCTTATTCAGTTATTGTAATAAATATTTTAGCCCATTTTTTAGCTCAAAATATTTTTTCCTTTTTTTTCTCCTCTAAAATCTAGGTGCGTCTTATCAGCAGGTGCGTCTTATAGAGCGAAAAATACGGTATACCAGTATATTGTTTCTGTTGTTTGATATTAAGACTCATCTGTCAAACCACCCCTGGTACAATTATTTGTACAAATCTGACATCATTTTTAAAGGTTTGACTTTAACAGCTATGTTGCAGATGCGAACAAGATCAATAGAATGGTGACTATTATGGAAATATTTTTTTTCCATGTAAGAAACATAATAATAAAAATATAATAAATAATACGGTAAATAGACAAGCCTCTAGCGCTTTAAACAATTCTGCAATATTTGAATTATTAAAATGTGTTGACACTTGGCAGAAAGAGAAATAAAGCCATGGCAAACAAGTCAAATCATAAATCTATTTCAAAGAGGATCGTGCCCAATAGTGGTTATCTGGGAAGCACATAATATTTGCAAACAGTGGGTATTAATGGAATGAATCCCAAAGTCAGCACTTAAAGCGTGAAACTCATATGCCTGGAGAGATTTTTAAACTCATCTAAATACCATTAAACATCTGTCTATTTTATTTCATTGATTTAATCCACTTCTGGAGACTGGCAGTTCAAAAAAAAAAAGGTAGAGATGGCAATTTAAACACAACAGGGGGAAAATTCTCTCTAGGGAACGTTGTGCAAATGCATCTTCTGGTATCTACTGAAAGAGGAATCTGTTGCGGCAGCGTTTTCAAAACAAAGTATATTCATCTGCTATCACCATCCGGTTATTCAAGCGGCCCTTCTCTAATCGGGATATTAGGTCACCATAAAAGCAGAAATTAATGGGTTTTTACAGCTGTTTAAGATCATCTGTTTCTGGAAGCTTCAGTGTATTTGTTTTTAAGGAAATGTTTTACGCGCTTTATTAAGAAAGAATTTTTCAATGCTTTAGTAACGCAAAACAACACTAAATTGTAAAGTATACCTAAAGTAGCACCGAACAAGTAAAATAATTAGGGGCCAATATACAATATTCTGGTACGTGGTACGTTGAAGGATCATTTATTTTTTGATCAGATAAAATTTCCAGCTTTTTCAATCTGTCACTTCCAATGCAAGACAAATTCTATTTACTATCACAAAGGTGTCCAACCTCCAGCTGCCGCAGGACTACATCTCCCATAATGCTCTTTCAGCTAAGGGATGGTTGAGGCGTATGGGAGATGTAGTCCTGCAGCAGCTGGAGGGCCGCAGGTTGAACACCCCTGTTCTATTACTTCTTATTTCCTTTTCCTTGGCTATTTGGAATGAAGCGCTACGGCTTTACTGTCTTACACTTCTCTTCAGCAATCTGTGCTTGCAATACAAAGACCATGCTTAAAAGGAAAACTATAAGAGACACAAACCTAGAAGGACTCTCAATAAACCATATAGTGAACATGGAAAATTAAAAAAGCAATGGGCTGTAGATTGTAAAATGTACCAAAGCACTTTTTACATTTATTTCAGAGACACGCTGAATTCTATAATTCTTATAAAGTTTTAATGAGGACTCCAAAGATGTTCTGCTCTTGGCATGAAGGTGCGACTGTGGATTCCACTTGATGGATGGTAAGTATTTGCTTAATGGATTGCTCAGCATCAAAGACCCAATTTGCATAAAAAAACCCTGAATTTCATAACAGACGTTTCATAACACACACTGTTACAACTTCCAAGTGATAGTCCGAAGACACACAAGACAACACAAGAATACTAGGGGTTAACATACCTTCGAGAGGATCCTTGTTAAGACCCAGCTGACTTATAATGTACCTGGGGATATCCGTTTTAATACCTTGCCCCTCTTTGGCATGGCCTTCCGCTGCTTCCAACAAGTAATAAAATTCTTCAGGATCAAATTCCTGGTATGAGAAATGAACCACATTGTGTAGAGACTGGTTATATTCAAACGTTATCATTAGCCGATACCAGTAATATATATATATACAATATTCAAGCTGTAATATAATGCTTCTCATAAAACACCAAATGTAATGACTGTAAAAAGAAAATTCAGAGAACTTCCTTCTACACCAAACAATCTACGATGCCCAGCTAAGCTCTTTCCACACATTCCTGGACTTGATTTTTTTTATGAAGGTCTTATTTTTGGGGGGCAATATTCATAAACTGGAGATATAATTTGAAGCAAAATGCAGTTTGCCTTTATGTGTTTTAGAGCAACAAATTACATTGGTAAATGCGCATCTAAGCGAGTTGACATAACAGAATAGATGCCGTCTAGAATGCATGCCAATAGGAGACCGTAGGAATAGGTAGCAGAGCAATTGGGTGAACCGGCCAGCTATAGGGACCTTGAGATCCTAAATAGGAATACATGAGATTTTATGCACATTAAGATGCATATCTGAACAACTATAAAATATAGTTTCCATACACAATTAAAATATAGTAGTAGTAGAACATATGTGGTGTACTGGTGTCTAAGGAACACAGTGTTTAGTATGAACAAACATGGGGACTTTTAAAACTTCGTATAGAATACAAGTTAAAGCTTTCAAATATACCCCTGCTATTTAAAATGTCTTATTACTTGAATATGGATTTTACAAAAAGGATCCCCTACCAGGCATTCCAGCAATCGAGCAGGCCGTGAAATCACAATAAGAATTTTTTGGGCTAGTTGTTTAATAAACGCCAGGTCTCCGCTTTCTGATCGTTCGTGGGCCTAAAATATATACATGAAAAAACATTGAATAAAACCACAAAAAAATACACAATTCTGTAGTTAATTTGCCATGTAATATAAAACCAGATCTTCTATTAGCAAACTCATAAAGATTTGTTACTTGGCGGGTTACACAAACGGCTTTAGATTGCATTTCAACAAACCAGAAGGACGTTCACAATAAATGGGGAATAAAAGCACTACGTACAGCAGTTAAAACTAATTTTTCTATTGTTTAACTTGTGAAAGTGCTTAGAGAGTAATGAGCAATGTATGAAATAATTATTTATACGGCGCACAGAAGCATGAATAGAAACGCTTTGCGTCCGCCAATATTTCAGGTTTTATTAAAAGATGAGAGAGAGAAGAAATATAACCCCAGAGAGTCCGCCTGCTTCCGTTAATTAAATATACCACTGTCTGTGTGCTGAATGAAATGACTAATGAAAACAGAGGGGCAATTTACTTGTCTTTCACCAAAACATTTTGCTCCTGTATTTCTAATTGCTTGTTAAGTCTCCAGACCATGTTCTCAGAGACAAACCATTTTGGAAATATGAATAATTCAAAAAAGACAATTTGCTTTTTCAAGGGCTCGTATCAGTTTTATATCTTTATGTAAATAAAGCTCCATAATATCTACAGTCATTAAAGGGAACCAATCCATTAATATTACATTTATTTAATGTGTGTCATAACTGAGCGCCCCTCATTAAATCACGTTTGTTTTGCCCTTGCAATTATATGGAGGGATTTGGCAGAATCCTCACCCCATGGCTTGAAAGAGATGCACACAAGATGCCTGGCAGGGGGCGGCGTGCTGCAGCTTCTCCCAAAGGAAAGGGCATTTTTGCCAGCTAAAGAATGGATACCAAAGTACTTAACTTTTACGCAAATGCATGAAAGCACACACACCTTTCTGTGATTTAGGTCAATGCAAAGAATCTTACACCATTCAGAGCAGTAATCTGATGAGTTAAATGAGCACATTATATTAGATGAATATAAACGGTATGAAACACGCACTCTGAGCGAGGAGTCACTCAACCTTTGAAACTATATTTAAAGTGTTTAGTTGATGCCAGTGTTTGTCATTTGATATGGTCATGCTAATGTCGGATTCCCATTGCTCTGCGCACACTTCACTGCGCCCTGCATAAAACCATAGCCAAATGCAGGCGTTAATCATAATCATCATGCCGAGTCAATGTCAGCAATTTGGGAACTGAAATGCAAAGTGCCCACCCAAACGCAGGAGAGCAACAGAGTTACCATTTCAAAAAGTTTACCATGCAGTTAGATCCGAAACAACCCCCCCCCCCCGATGGTAATTTAGGTTAGGGAAAAAAAAGACAAGTGCTTCAAGCCGGGTGCTAACCTAGAAGGCAGCAAGAAGCTAACATTGAAGCGAGTTCCAATTGTCTCTCAAAATGGGGAACAACTCCTTCTTGATGCCAAAATGGCAATCTGATTTCCCACTGGATCAACAAGCCGTAACTAATCCTGTCCTTATAACCAACTATATCCCTGTATATTGTTCTTGGCTAAAACATCATCCAGCCCAGATAAAGAAATCCGGAATTTGATAACACAGCCTCTATGGGTAGTAAATTACACATCTGTATTGCTCTTGCTGTAAAGAACCCTTTTTGCTGCTTTAAGTGAAAATTAATTTCTTCTGAATGGATAAACGCTTGTTCTACAATATGAACCTCCTGTGCCTGCCACTTACCTCCTGCAGCAACTTTTCCAGTTTCTGCTGTAACTCTAGAAAATATCGTGACGTAATGAGGCCTTGGTGGGATTTATCCAAACAATCACGAGCCAGCTCAACAATCTGGTGGTGGGTGAAGCTAAGCACCCCATCTGCCAGGGGGAGCACACTGTCAGGAGAATAGTTGGTGATGATCTCCTGTAGCCGCTCTTCCATCTGAGCAGTTGCCTAATTAATAGATAGAAAGAAAAAATTCAATTTGCCTGGCAGGGCAAGACGTCAGCAGCACGTAAATCGACATCTTAACACTACACTTGAAATTGTGTATAATTCTCAAAAAGTATATTATATTACCTATATAGTTTATTGCCAAGAATACATATTCCATCCAAGAGATCTTCAGTAGTCAAAATCACACTAAGGCATTTCATTGATTTTTATTAGCTGTGCACAATCTTAATAATATCGCCTTCAAAGTCCAGTATTAAATCACAAAATATGTGTAAAGATATAGGATTGTATGAGCTTTATATTTAATTTAGTTAGAACATTTACACCTTAAAGACTTGGTGACAGTAGTGAATGTATACAAACAGATAAACCTTAACTATACTGATTATATCAACCAAATGATTAACAAATTAAACGGACTTGGTAAAGCGCATCAAGTCATAAAATCATAGAATAAAATTGGTAGTTATTAAGAATGTCACTGGAAAATATAAGAAATAACAAATGAAAAACAATCAGAGCCTAAAACATCATGTCTGTGTTGTTCTGTAGCTTAACGACGTAAATGGGCATATTATAGATAGAAATTCAGAGCGCGCATTTCATAAAATTACCTTTGGGAATCGTTCTTTGTACACATGGTTCATCATAATTATTTCATGGTCACAGCATGCAGGCGTACGTCCAGGGCTGAAAACACAGAGAATTGGCTCTTGAGTTACTTGGAAGTAAATATGGTTCATATATCAAGAAAATCACTTCAAATAAGGATCACTTCTACAGTCTTTTTTTATAGTAACCTGCTGTTAAGTTCAAAAAGGCCCATTAGAAATAAAAACAAAAACTGGTGATAAGCACAAGTGTAGGTACTGCCAGAACACGGCTGGATGGTTTTGGAAAGTCAATTACCAAACGAAGCGAGAACTCACTGAAGAATAAATGTGAAATGATTTTCAACTTGTTCCACCAATGATCTGGCAATTTACAAAGATACTCCAGGCTCCAAGATGTCGCTGTCAGAGTCAACCAAACATGATTTTTTTTTTTAAACCTCTTTTTCTACGGTTTAAAGAGCATTTGGGACAGAAGTGTTTTAAACTAATATATAATTATAACTGGAGACAGAAGGGATTTAGAAATCAAGGCAAAGAAAAAGCAAGTTAAACATATACAAAATATTTTAATTAAAGTGTATCAATATATATATTATATATATATATATATATACACACATATTTATATATAGTGGCCAGACAAAACCTTCATTGGGATCATTATTTTTGTTTGTAGCATATGGATCTATAGCAAAAAAAGGCTGTTGAAAGCTTATTATTGGATTTTATTTGTATAATCGACTCCTCTTCATATTAACTTTGTATTCTTAGCACAAGAGTGAGTTGTGTTTTGATTTGGTTTCTCATTCCAAATGGAGCAAGCGGTACACACCTGAGACTTCTGGATCTCGGGCGCAGCTGAGCAGTCCTGCATCTGTCATCGCCAGCAATGCTTTCAGTGCAGAAATGTTTGGACAAAAAATGGAGTTCGTCAGGTGTTGGTTGATACGGTAATTGGTGTAACTTCTCCTGGGAGGAGCAGGATGACTGCGGAGCCAACAAGACAATGTTACATTTCTCATCACAGGCTGATGCGGAGATCACTTTAACCTTCTGCATAGACACACAGGCATTCAGGCTATCGCAGGATTTCTTGATGGACAATACATTAGTAAAAAAAACACCAAACACAGTAAAATTACAGTATTAAGGTGAGATTATTAAATGCTGCAATCAGATGTTAATTGTAAGAGGAGAAGTCACTCCAAAAACAACCTCTTGAAACCTCACATCACCCCAAAAAAGGGAGAACTTGCTTAAGGAACGATAACTCCCCAAAAACAACTTCAAAGACTCACAGCCCCATCATGATGGGCAAGCAGCGCATCGTGTCACTATAATGTGATTACTGTACTCATTACCCTGAACTGCTGGGGTGTGAGTGTTTTCTGGGGTAGCATTTGGTACCCTGGGCATCATGAGGAGAATTACACCAGGACCCTTTGCCTCCGCATGGTGCGACGTTTAATTTCAGATATTTAGATAGAAAAACCAGAGACGTGGAATTCACAGCTTAGTGCACTTAAAAATACATCATCATCAGTTTTCCTGATATAGTGCTACATATCGAGAGAGTGGCAAAGTTCAATGCAAGGAAGCGTGTTACCTGTGATTGCTTGTATATTACACCGGGACCCTTTGCCTCTGCATCAAATAATTTATTACTCTACAGATGGGCTATGTTGACAGTTTCTGATTAGCTACAATATTTGATTGTCAGAAACAAATCTCTCTTCCTGGTAGCAGGACATCTCAAGGATCCGGAGCCCTTGAAAATTAAGCGGGCAAGAGAACCTTTAAAAAATAGGCAAGACTCAAGGTGGGCTTTCAAATACTCTATACATTGCTACATGTTTTAGGAAATAATTTTGATAAGGTTAAAAACATGAGTATTTTAAACAGAGCAAATATTCATGTTATCAGTAGGGTGTATAATGGTGAACTATCCATTTATATTTCACATCTTTATTGGTGGGTACATCGTTCAATAACTGCAAGCAGTTGTAATATGTGAGCTGGCTTGGAGCGCCTTTCCATTTAGGACACTTCAGCCATCATTTGCACTTTGATACATATTGTAGATATGTCTTCCACCTATACACTTACTATGATTTCTGGAATTAAAACACTGAAGTACCACTCGAAGAGCCCCTTGAGGGACCTGAACCACAGGCTGGCATACTCTAGCGTGTCCGATGCTGTTCAATGTGCAGGGACACAAGCCACTCAAAGCAACGTAACAATGGAAAATAATACAGCCTACAGGATTTAAAAGCTGAAATCGAGGAAGTAAAAAAATGTCTGCAGGCATGAGCCTACCTCACAGATAGGTGCCATGTATATGCAAAACCAATTTAAGACCCCATTTGAAAATCTTATTGCAGGGAATGTTTGAACAGGTAGACCTGGTGCAACATTAATGATCAATTGTACAGATCAAAACACTTTTCTGTGGAACATTATATTTTAAGATACAGAGAGTACAATAATGTAAAGAAGGGACCTCTGGGGCTCTAAAAAGTTTATGTGACTGTAAATTTGATTATGGTAACACCAGTCCACTAAAAGTCTTTGGCTACAGTACATCGGTATCTATTTGCGTCAATTCTACATAGAAACAAATCCTGAGTTCTTGGGTGCTCTATAATAACGAGGTCCAGCAGCTTACTGGTATCAGGTATTCCTAACCAGTGGGGTTAAAATGATTTAACGTTGGTGCAGGAGGTAACCTGATGACTAGAAGTAATGAAGTATAGTATAATGTAAGAATGACGTACCAGGCTTCAGAAAAGATATTAATGTCTGAAAGAAAACGGAGGGGTAAAATGCCAGAGCAATTATTTACATTAGACTTAATCTTCTTAAGTAATCCTAGCCACAAGGCCACTTCATAAGTGACGGCACATGCAAGAGATGATGAAATAAGATATGCTATTTTGTACGCAGTGGGTGCATCAATGTTTCACTGAGAAGAGGGCTGCTTCTTACTTTAAGGATTTACTAAAAGCCAGCTACAATCCTGACAGGCATGCCGTGACTACACATTATGGTTAATACATGGTACAGGATGAGGAAGGGACAGAGATGTGTAGACGGGACAGGTTAGTGCATGCTCACTCACCGCGGAATACCCACACACTCATTTCTATTGTTTCAAATTGTGCTCCGTAGAAAGAATGCAGCTGAAGCACAACTACTAAGCTCTCGTGGCTTTGACACATCACGATAAAAGAAAATTTTACTGAAAAGAAAGAACATGAAGGCCGTTTTTTTCCCAAAATCAGGACTGGTGGCAAGACAGCAATACCGTATTGTACCTTTGGGACAGAAGGAAATGGTCCCATCGCGTACATGTGTGTGCATCTCACGGGACGTGGACAAAGCAGTATAGGATTCCTGTAATGCAGGCAGTAAGGTATACATAACGTCACTTAATTACAGGTTTTCAATTGCAATATTGAGAGCAAATTAAAGTGCAGGAAGAATTAGGACGCGGAGCGGCGGTTCCAGTCTTATTTGGATGCGTGGGAAAATAAACACAGCAGGAGTCAACTGGAGTGCAAGTTGTTGGCCGTAAACCAAACGGATTGAAGCGCTGGGTGTGCTCCTTCAAGGCTGCTTAGAATAATCCCTCAACAGGTGTCTTAATACAGAAGGGAATGAAAATATAGTGTGATCTTAGTAGATCCAGAAATGCAGGCATATGAGGTTTAGATTAACAGAGCACCTTAACTCAAATGGTGAATATACTCTGCTCCAATTAACATGAATCCGCATTAAAAAAAGCATTTCTCTGGAGCGAAAAGGCTGTAGTCTCATTTTTTTCCCCGTAACGTGCTCCTATCCTGCGATAACACGGAACACACTTAAAACGAAGTGATATAAAAATTCTACTTCACAGCAAGGGTAGATACTTGGAATAGATTTCCGATGGAAGCAACACAGGCAAACATAGTAAAGGAACTCAAGAATGGTGCCTAAAGTGTCCCTAAGTAAAACTGGTTCAAAAGGGACAGACTAGAAGGCTATAGAGGGAATATAAACATGCATGGCATAGCATCCTGTATACTGATTAAGGTCTTTATATCAGGAAAACAGGCTGAACGGTTCTTGTCTGCCGCCATGTTTTCCTTTCTTTTTTTTGTTTTTAAAATCAAAATTTTTATTGGTTTTCAAACATTTTATAACACAAAGTGAGAAGGGGAAACAGAAACCGAATGGGGAAGGGGAGGAAGACAAAAACAAAAACAAAATGGACAGCGCATGACTCAGGAGTAAAGCACGAGACCCTGACGCAGCAGGGCAAAGTACAGTGACACAACCCAAACAGTAGAATCACGACAGGAATACGAGACCCCAACACCAGAAGCCCAAGGCCCCAGCTCAATTAAGGCAACAGAGATTGGGTGGAGGGATCCAAAAAGTACTGGGACCAGTAGAACCAGGTCCGCCCATGGCGCTCACCCTGTCTATCAGAGCGGGCTACCAGCTCCTCCAAAGCGCGCACTCTCTCCACCCTTAGGATCCATTCCCTAAACGAGGGCGGGGTGACAGAAGCCCAATGCAAGGGAATCAAGGCTTTAGCCTCATCCAGCAAATGGCGGAGCACAGACCTCTTATACACCGTAACAGGCGTGGTGGTATGATGGAGCAGATAACTGGCAGGCTGAAAAGGAGGTGGAGAGTCAGTGAAACGCGGGAGGACTGCCCGGATAGCTTCCCAGTAAGGAACAATAAGGGGGCATTCCCACCATATATGGAGAATCGACCCCACCGACAGTCCACACCTCCAACACAACTCCGAATGGTCAGGGAACATGCTATGCAGGCGGGAGGGGGTACGGTACCAGCGCGTAAGTAACTTGTAAGAAAGCTCCTGAGACCTGGTGCTAAGAGAGCAACCATGTGTTAAAGAGAAAATCTTCCCCCACTGTGCCGCTGTGAAGGACACCCCAAGATCCGATTCCCACCTCCCCACATAGGCCGGCAAAACCTCATCCCCCACCCTCAAGAGCAACTGATACAGCAGGGAAATCCCATGAGGAGGAAGAGCATCTTTCAAATGTAACGATTCGAAAGGCGTGGGGTCTCTGACAAGGTTGTGTTTCTGAGGAATAGACCCAACATAAGCCCTGAGTTGCAAATATTGCAGAGTCTGCAGCGCAGTCGGGTCAACACCCCCAACAATGGTTGATAGGGAACGGAGTCGCGTCCCTTGCATATAGGACCCCAACGTCGGCGCATCTCCCGGGGCCGATAGCAGAAAGGAACCCCCCGACATACCCGGGGGAAAGTCAGGGTTAAACCGCAGCGGCGTCTGCGGCGAGGGATAGGTGAGTAGCCCGGAACTACGGGACACGGAATGCAGAACCGCCAACGTAGCCAAAAGAAAGGGGTGACCCCCCGCCTGCCTCCGAGCTACAGCCGGCTCAAGCCACAAAAGCACCTGCAGCGGCACAGAGGCGGCGTCTGCTTCCAGAGCCACCCACAGCTTATGGGCAGGGCGGTAGGTCCACTCCAGGGTACGCAACAGGTGGCAAGCAAAATAGTAGCTGCGAATGCAGGGAAGGCCCAAGCCCCCCGCATCTTTAGGTTTCTGCAACAAGGCCAGAGCCAGCCTCGGAGCCCGTCCCGCCCAGATAAAGGAGAGGAACAGCGCCCTCAAGGAGGAAAAGAAGGCACGCGGCAAAGCTATCGGTAAGGCTTGGAGCAAATACAGCACCCTGGGGAGGATGTTCATTTTAAGAGTATTCACCCTGCCCACCCAGGAGACAAACAGGGAACCCCAGGACCGGAGATCTTTCCGGATCGCCTCAAGAAGAGGGGGAAAATTAAATTCATATAAGAGGGATACATCATCCGCCAACCAGACCCCCAAATGCCGCAGTTTACGCACACACCACCGGAATGGGAAGGAAGAAGCCAGAGCCTCCACTTCAGCCACAGGAAGGGAAATGTTCAAAATTTCAGATTTGGACAAGTTGATTTTCAAATTAGAAAGACAGCCGTATCTCTTGAACTCATCCATCAGCACAGGTAAGGACAGGACACACGCGGGTTCACAAGGGAGAACAACATATCATCCGCAAAAGCCACCGTTTTATGGTGCACGCCCCCACCCACCACACCGGTAACGTCCGGATTAACCCGAACAGCCTCCAGGAGGGGCTCCAGAGAAAGGACAAAAAGCATAGGGGACAACGGGCAACCCTGCCTAGTACCGTTAGAGATAGAGAACCGGTCCGAGAGGGCCCCATTAATACGCAACCTAGCTGACGGGCAAGTATAGAGAGCGGACACCCAGCGCAGCATATGCGGGCCAAGGCCCACCGCCCCTAGCACCTCAAGCATGAAGGTCCAATCAAGCCGATCAAAGGCCTTCTCGGCATCCGTAGATAGCAAGACAGCCTTGGCGCCCGATCGCTTAATTAAATGGATCAAGTTGACCGCCCTCAGGGTCCCGTCCCTACACTCCCTACCAGGCACAAACCCCGACTGGTCCGGATGTATCAAACCAGGGAGAAAGCGCCCAACACGCATAGCGAGAACCTTGGAGAACAGCTTTAGGTCCACATTGAGAAGGGAAATAGGCCTATAATTCCCACAAAGCTCCGGATCCCGACCTTCCTTCGGAATCACAGAGATCGTAGCAGCCAAAGTGTGGGGGTGGAAGCCCGCACCATCCAGAATGGAGTTAAACACAGCTACCAACTGGGGGCCAAGGACAGAAAAGAAAACCTTGTAGTAACTTAAAGACAATCCATCCGGGCCCGGGCATTTCCCCGGCTTAGAGGACTTGAGCGCATAAGCCAGTTCCTCACTGGAGATCGGAGTCTCCAGCAGCGCAGAGTCGGCCGGGGACAAACGGCGCGGCAAAAAACGCGACAAATACTGGCGAATAGCCAGTCTGTGGCCCTCAAGCGCCTCAGGGGCATCATGCGTGGGGGAATGATTATACAGGGCGGAATAGAAAGTAACAAATTCCTCGGCTATAGCCGACGGGAGATAACGCATGCGACCACCCGGGGAACGAATTCTGGGGATGTAGGACAGCTGCCTCTTCCGACGCAAAGCGCGAGCCAAATACTTCCCAGGCTTATCCCCATGCTCATAAAAGATGGCCTTAAGCCTATCATAATGCCTCTGAGATTGACTATGAAGTATATCGGCGAGTTCCGCCCGAAGCACAAGCAAACGGTTAAAGTCACTGTCACGCAAAGTATCCTTATGAATTGCCTCCAAAGCTGCTATCTGCACAGAAAGATCACTAAGCTTCTGAGCAGAGGCCCTCTTCCTCGCAGCCCCCATCTGGATAAACCGGCCACGAGCCACGCACTTATGAGCCTCCCAAACCGTAGGAAGGGGCACATCAGGGGCAACGTTGGTCAGAAAATAGTCGCGAAGGGCCGCGGTCGTCGAGTCCCGCACCTCCACATCAGACAGCAAGGACTCATTCAACCGCCACGAAGTCTGAGTGGGACGAGTCAACGGGGATGCAAGCGTCAACTTCAGAGGGGCATGGTCCGACCATGTAATGGAACCATAGCTGGCCTCCTTCAAAAGGGACAAATGGTAGTGCGTGAGGAAAAGACAGTCAATGCGGGAGTATCGTTTATGCGGGACAGAGTAAAAGCTAAAGTCTTTGTCAGTCGGGTGGAGGGCCCTCCAACAGTCAACCAACTGGTCAGCAGTAAGTAAAGCATGAATCCTCCGCAAAACCCCAGGCGGGGTCTGGGACGTCCCCGTAGAAGAGTCCAGTTTGGGGTGGAGAGCCACATTGAGGTCGCCCCCAAAAAGCAATAAACCGTCCTGAAAGGAACGGAGTATCCGCAACGTCTTAGAGAGCCACGCATGTTGCTTCACATTAGGGACGTAAACATTAGCGAAGGTATAGGCCTTCCCGGCC
>VKOC01015811.1:0-42894 GCA_009364415.1 Spea multiplicata | reverse complement strand
CACCTCAAGCATGAAGGTCCAATCAAGCCGATCAAAGGCCTTCTCGGCATCCGTAGATAGCAAGACAGCCTTGGCGCCCGATCGCTTAATTAAATGGATCAAGTTGACCGCCCTCAGGGTCCCGTCCCTACACTCCCTACCAGGCACAAACCCCGACTGGTCCGGATGTATCAAACCAGGGAGAAAGCGCCCAACACGCATAGCGAGAACCTTGGAGAACAGCTTTAGGTCCACATTGAGAAGGGAAATAGGCCTATAATTCCCACAAAGCTCCGGATCCCGACCTTCCTTCGGAATCACAGAGATCGTAGCAGCCAAAGTGTGGGGGTGGAAGCCCGCACCATCCAGAATGGAGTTAAACACAGCTACCAACTGGGGGCCAAGGACAGAAAAGAAAACCTTGTAGTAACTTAAAGACAATCCATCCGGGCCCGGGCATTTCCCCGGCTTAGAGGACTTGAGCGCATAAGCCAGTTCCTCACTGGAGATCGGAGTCTCCAGCAGCGCAGAGTCGGCCGGGGACAAACGGCGCGGCAAAAAACGCGACAAATACTGGCGAATAGCCAGTCTGTGGCCCTCAAGCGCCTCAGGGGCATCATGCGTGGGGGAATGATTATACAGGGCGGAATAGAAAGTAACAAATTCCTCGGCTATAGCCGACGGGAGATAACGCATGCGACCACCCGGGGAACGAATTCTGGGGATGTAGGACAGCTGCCTCTTCCGACGCAAAGCGCGAGCCAAATACTTCCCAGGCTTATCCCCATGCTCATAAAAGATGGCCTTAAGCCTATCATAATGCCTCTGAGATTGACTATGAAGTATATCGGCGAGTTCCGCCCGAAGCACAAGCAAACGGTTAAAGTCACTGTCACGCAAAGTATCCTTATGAATTGCCTCCAAAGCTGCTATCTGCACAGAAAGATCACTAAGCTTCTGAGCAGAGGCCCTCTTCCTCGCAGCCCCCATCTGGATAAACCGGCCACGAGCCACGCACTTATGAGCCTCCCAAACCGTAGGAAGGGGCACATCAGGGGCAACGTTGGTCAGAAAATAGTCGCGAAGGGCCGCGGTCGTCGAGTCCCGCACCTCCACATCAGACAGCAAGGACTCATTCAACCGCCACGAAGTCTGAGTGGGACGAGTCAACGGGGATGCAAGCGTCAACTTCAGAGGGGCATGGTCCGACCATGTAATGGAACCATAGCTGGCCTCCTTCAAAAGGGACAAATGGTAGTGCGTGAGGAAAAGACAGTCAATGCGGGAGTATCGTTTATGCGGGACAGAGTAAAAGCTAAAGTCTTTGTCAGTCGGGTGGAGGGCCCTCCAACAGTCAACCAACTGGTCAGCAGTAAGTAAAGCATGAATCCTCCGCAAAACCCCAGGCGGGGTCTGGGACGTCCCCGTAGAAGAGTCCAGTTTGGGGTGGAGAGCCACATTGAGGTCGCCCCCAAAAAGCAATAAACCGTCCTGAAAGGAACGGAGTATCCGCAACGTCTTAGAGAGCCACGCATGTTGCTTCACATTAGGGACGTAAACATTAGCGAAGGTATAGGCCTTCCCGGCCACCCGGCCCTTGACAAAAATAAATCTACCGTCCGGATCAACAAGGTGCACAACATCAGTAAGCGGAAAGTGTCTTGAAAACAAGATCGCCACCCCCTTCGACTTAGACTGGGCGTTATTGCTAAGGAAAGCCACAGGATAATCCCGGGACATCAAACTAGGGTGGGACGTGCCCCGAAAATGAGTCTCCTGCACGAAGGCCACCGAGACACGGTGACGCTTCAGATCACGAAATAGAGCCGACCGTTTCTCCGGCACATTAAGGCCCTTAACATTGATTGACAGGATAGTGAGATCAGCAGGCCGATAAGCCATGACGGTGTCCACAAAAGACAAGGGGGGAGGAGAGAAACACTAGGAGATTGAGACGAGGAAAAGGGAAGGAAGCAGGTACAAACCGACCCACAAACGTACAGACAAACAAACAAGAAAAAGGGAAAGAGAGGAGAACAAAACCCCCCCTTCCAAAAAAGTACCAAGGGCGTCAGCTGGAAAAGAAAACACAGTAGGACCAAAAATAACAGGACCACAGTGTACTACCAGCACGGCACGACGCCTACGGTCAGAGGCGAAGGAACGGCCGAAAAAGAAGCCGGACAAAACCGAACAAAACAAAAAAACCGCAAAAGGAACAACAAACATGAGACCTCCCATCGGTCCCCGGCCTGAAAGGTAGCGTGTCATAGCAACAGCCCCCCAAGGGGGGAAACGAGCGAGAGCAAGTGGAACCCCTAGGCAGAAAGAGGCAGATAGCGCGGCACGCCACCCCCCACAGAGACACCAAAGCAGAGGGCAAATGGCCTCGCCGACAGCACAGCGCAAAGAAAATAAAAACGAAAACTATAAACCCCCCAACCCCCCCCAAAAGTGCCGAACCCCCCACCAACAGAGGACCATCCCCCCGTTGAAAAAGAGTGGTGCTCTTAAGGAGAAAAAAGCGAGCAATCACCGCTCGCAGCACTCCCCAATAGACAGCAGATCAGAGGGCAAACGGCAGCAGCGATACAGTAGCGCAACAAAAAAGAAAAAAAAGAAAACATTAAAACCCTCTCCCGACCCCACCCCCCACCCAAAAGAGCCGAACCCCCCAACCAGGACGAGAGCACGCCTAGATGCACACAGAAGTGTCGCCCAAAGATAAAAAAGGAAGTGAGCAAGCGCAGAGCGCTGCACTCCCACAGAGATGGCATAACAGAGGTCAGAGGCAGAACCAAACTATCAGCCGCAAAAAAAAAAAAAAAAAAAAAAAAAAACATAACCCCCCCAACCCAAACCCCCACCCAAAAGAGCCGATTCCCTCCCCCTACCCCTACCAACCACATCTAGAGCCAGCATATGGACACTCGAGGCAGAATTCCCAGGCCCAGATCAGCAACAGATATAGGAGCGTGCCGGCAGCGAATGTAACGTACACAATAAAAATACACACTCGCAAAACCCCCCCCCCACACGCACACAAAAAGTAAAAGAAAACAAACATAGTCCCCAAAAAGTAAATAAACGTGCGCGGCGATACGGCAATAGGCTCCACACAAGGACAGAAGTGCCCAGGATCGGGATCAGGAGAGCGTCCACAAGTGCGGCATGAGGGCCCAAGAAGACCCAGCCAGAGTCACCAAACAGGTCCCGAGAAGGTAAGTCAGGAGCCCAAGACCAACATGGACGCCCGACCGCGGCAAAACAGCAGGGACGCAGCTCCTGAAGTTATTCCTCCGGGTCCGTCGCCTCCGGAAGCTGCATAGACAACCTGCCGCGACGGGTTACACGGCCCGGTGATCGCTCCCGCCGACGTGAAGTCCCTCCAAAATTAGCTGCACGATCCGCCGGAATGGCGGGCAAGTCCCAATCCTGAATCCGAAGAGCAGGCAGGCGGAGATCCCGGAGGAAAGCAGGCAACTCCCGGTGAAAGCGGAGCGAGAAAGTAGAACCTCCCGAGCGCACGTTAAGGCTAAAGGGGTAGCCCCAATAATACTGAACGCCACGGCTCCGGAGTTCGGCTGTAAGGGGTCGCAGCACTCTGCGATTCTGCAGGGTGATGTCGGACAGGTCCTGGAAGAGGGTGACCCCGGCTCCTTCGAAAGCCCAGGATCCCACCTCTCTCGCACGCCTCATAAGCTGCTCCTTCAACCGGTAGTCAGTCACGCAGCAGATAACATCCCTCGGGGGCGCCGACGGGGGACCCCTAGGCCTCAAAGCCCTGTGAGCCCGATCCAGAGAGAGCACAGTCTCAGGAGGCCGCCCCAAGAGGCTGTTGAACAAGCGGACCACAATACCCCTAACATCTTCAGGGGTGTCAGAAGTGACCTCCGGAAGGCCTCGGATCCTTATGTTGTGCCGTCGGCCCCTGTTATCGAGGTCCTCCAAACGCCTCCTGTAATCGGCCAGACAATAAGCATGATGAGCTGAGGATAGCTCCAGGGCAGATGTCCTCTGGGCCTGCTGAGCCGCTTCAGTCTCCCGGAGCGTGAGGCGACGGTCCACACCATCCAGATCTGCCCGAAGGCCCGCCACCGCGTCGGTCACGGTCTGCTTAAGCTCCGAAAGCAGCGTGCTAAAGTCCTCCCTCCACGGAGCAGAGGAGAAAAGCTGGCGAACAGCCGCGGAACAGGTAGGTACACCGGCCTCTCCGGACACTGCATCTTCGCGTCTGTCCCCGGAATCGCGGGAACTCGAGGGCGACGCTGCCTCGTGGTCTTCAGGCGCCTGCGAGGCCAGCGCCGCTGGGGTACGAAAGTACTCCCTAAGGGTTGCCACCGACGACCCGGCACCCTCCCCAGGCACCGACGGGGCGGAGGACTGCCGTCTATTACGCACCATGATTGCGATTGATAGCTAATAAAAGCTAATATCACCGGGGGACCGACGGAGCTCAGGTCTCAAGCAGCCATCTTCTCCAACGGTCGGCCACGCCCCCCGCCGCCATGTTTTCTATGGTTCTAATGAAGGGTTGAAAATGCTGTCAAATAATATTTCATACATCAGTGATTCCCCCGTAGACCATCATTCAATGCGTTTTTTGGGATAAGGGAATGTTTATAGACACATTTAATACACATTGAACTGTTCATACACCTGGCCATATAACCAAACCCCAAAAGCCCATTATTAATCGAATGAAAAAATGTAACAATCAAATCGTAAGGAAGGGGGGAGGAATAAGATGCTGCCAGCGAAGGGGGCAGTTTGAATGGAAAAACAGCTTTTGAAAGAGTTGAAATGAAAATCAGAGCTGGTTCATTTGTCCTTGAAGAGAATCCATTAGATACAGAGATTTGAAGTCAAGTGGAACAATTTACGTTTTTCACATGAATTGGCTAAAACCGTTCGGAGTTTTCGCTTCGGCATTTGAATGCAAATGATTCACACCCAAACCTCTCTGCGGGGCCAGGCTGAACGAACACGGGCACGGCTCACGTGTAATGCGGGCACGGCCCTTGCCACATACATGGGTTTGCCTCTCTACGGAGTCCTGTAATATACAGTTTATTCAACACGATTTCTTGGCCACACCATAAACAAACGTGATGAATAATAACAGCTTAATCAGCGAATTAAGGAAACCACAAGGGTTAAGGCTGATGCGCTCCAGCAATCTTAATGTCCCCACATGACAGCCTCTCTCAGGGAAGATCGAGCATCGCAATATTTTATGATCCTTGGCATTAATAGATGATACAGGCGCGCTAAGCACTGGCTTTAATTACCAATATCCAATAGTTAAATTCCCTGCTCGATCAAAAGTGACAAACACAAGAATATAGTTGATCCCCGGCATTTAGCTTTTCCATTAGCATGGTGCGAGAAACTGACTTTAATAGCCTGGATTCCAAACATAGAGATTGTAAGAATATTAATGGAACTATTAAGAATGTTAAGAATATTAAGGGCACTACAGTCATCAGGCAGCTTTGGGGTCGGTTTATAGAGCATCTCAGAGCCTCGTTTTATTGGGAAAAAGCCCCATCATTTAGATCGTGCCCAGCTATTACCCTTACACAGTTTAAATGGCCCAGTCAGTTTATTTAAAAGGCATTCTTCTGAAATCCTCAGCGGTAATGATCATTGTGAAAGATGTGGCTGGCAAGCGGCATTACTAACCTAATGGACCACAAGATGCACTCAGACACACGCACGGCGCTCTGCAAATGAAGGATACTGAAAGACAAATGTATTCTCAGGATAGGCAAACAGCAAAAGATATATGTGAATGACACGCAGTCACCTCTGTACAATGATAAATTGCGTTGGAGAAGATGACAGCTCCATGCCATGTGAAATACAGCGACACAAATTCACAAAAGCAACCTTTTCATACATCATATTGCATATCGTGTATCAATTTGATGCATGCGACTTCCTGGGTCAGCGGCTACCGAGGGAAGCAAAAAGTCTGTAATTTGTGGACAGAACGGGAAAATAATGACTTACAACCTATGGCCATATTTATAGTTTACGACTTAACTACATACATTCTTTCTCAAATCTCTCATTCTTAATATGTTGAGGAGTCACATATGTTCTTAAGCCACGAGGCACTAGATTATGTCTCTAGCGGTTCTCTGAACTAGAGATTCCCCACCAGGTCTGTATTTCAAATGTCTATTTTTTTTTTTAACGTTTAAAAAGGTTACAGTGGAGGTTTTAGAATTTATTCAGAAAACATATGGCTTAGGATCTTACACGTTTTACAGACACCAAACTACTAGGGTCCAAGTACATCAGCTCCTTCCCACTTAATCATGGAAATGCCCCCCAGGTCGGATTCAGACCCCCCCGAAGCCATACACAAACACTGCACATCCAGAAACCCTCCACCGCATCCTCAGCAACGAGTGAGGATAATATCCTTTTTTTAATTAGACTTTCATAAATAGCAGAACAACAAACTAGGCACGCTTGACGCGTTTTGCACATAAGTGCTTAATCATAGTCTTGCACGTGTTCCAACATCTAGAACTGTATAATCTCAACGCAGCACCCCTCAAACAAAACACAATTAAAAAAGTATTAATATGAAAGTATTTCAGACACCAACTATGAATATTTACTAGAAAGCGGACGGAGATGGAAGGACGAACTATTGATGAAGCACTCGGAATCTCTAAAGAACGTTACACAAAAATCCAAAAGGCAGGCTGCTACATGGAGCAAAGCTAGTTAACGAAAAGAAAAGCAGCGGATTTTTCTTAGCTGCTGCTTAGTCCATCGGATAACGATTTACACTGTATTATTATTTTTATGAAGAGAGTGATTATAAAACATTAAAAAAAATCAGTATCACAAGATTAAAAAAAAAAGAAAGCACAGGCCGTTCCTTGTTCACCAAACAGAACAAAAAACACAAGATCTCCGCAAGTGGTTACAAATAAATAGGCAAACACAAGTTGCTATGCAAACATCACAAAGCACGGTTCTGAACCGGGATCAGTTGTTTCCCCTCCGCCAATAAACGTTCTTATGATAGAGAGATAAATCGTGCAGCCCAACAGCTAATGTAGATCGTTAAATTTAAAGGAATAACCGGTACATAGTAACGGAGATGAGGACCTCTGATTGAACGTGCTCTGTAACGTACATTCTGTACTGGCTCGCTTAGTGCTGTGATTAGAAGATGCAGATTATAGCTGCTTTTCCGGTTCTCCTAACAAGCGCCGGAGTCCGTCAGTCAAGGCACAGACAGGAAAGGAGTGGCTGGGACAACAGCACAAAAATCCACCGTGAGAACAAAACGCTCGCTGCAAAGGCACTGCTAGCAGCTCATTGTAGATGGAACGTTATTCTCCCTTCAGGAGCCACGGCTGGTAGTAACACAACCTCTGAATTGCTGTGTTCTTTATACTGCCCTCCAGGAAACCCTTATGAACAGGGCTGGGTTTGGACGCAGAATTTACTCACAGGCACGTTTACCCGAAAAGTGTACTGCCGGTAACTGCAGAATGAGCAGGCCCTTCAGCCAAAGAGGACACTTATACAAAGTGATTAATATGCAACACGCCTGAATTTAATATCCATTACTTTGAAATCATTGAAATCCTACAAAACAGCATAAACACGCAAAGGTGGGGCAGTCCAAGTGTAAACAGAATAGCAGCTTGCCATTAAAAGCAAATATATCTAGTAGCAAGGCAACAGTCCTATTGTAGATATAATATATGGAAGAAAACATGACCAGGGTCAGGGGTCTGTCTGAAGGTCTATGCGACTTGGAGGTCTATTCAAATAACAGCTTGTGTAATTCATTATGTAGACCTGTATTTTAATAATGTACTGCTGTTTGTATACATGCTATTAAAACTTTCAGGGGTATAGAAACAATTTGGGGAATTAAGATGTATTCATGAAAGAGAACGTACACAGGAGAGAGTGCAGGAGTGTAGTTTCAACTCTCGCATTACACTATTCAATTTAATTAAATGAGTGAGGAGTGACTGGTTAAACTATACATTATACAGGGCCAGCCAAGCTTTTCCTGCAGCAGAAGGTTATTGTGGTTCACTATTGTATAGTGAAGCCAAGAAGCTGAATCACAACTGTCCTCCTAATAAAGAACGCTAATTGCTGCTGACAATAGATAGCCAAAGAAATACAGCAGCAGATAACTCAAACTCAGCTGGCCTTACAGTGCCTGAGCAGATAAAGCCACTCATATGTGCATTCATATGGCTCAAGTCAAACCATGACCCCATAGTTCCGGTATAATCAAGAATATGTAGCAAGGCTCATATATTTTATTATACTACTATATGCTCTTTTATAGTGATTCATATAAATATATATTGTTATATTGTTGAAACCAAACTGGCAGATTAATTTGTTGTTTTGGCTCCCGAAAAACACAATGGTGAGAAGTGCAATCATCCTTTCTTTTGCTCTGCAATTCATTCTGTACATATTCCGAAACGGTTGAATTATGTCATAAAAACTGCATAAAGTATGAAAGATACAAAGGAACAAATTAATAATCTAAAGCATTTTCATGTTACTTACAGAAACAGTAGAGCTTGGCGTGTTTGTTCCATATCCAGACGAAGGCAGGGATGCCAAGGACCAGCGACGTCCATCAGTTCTGTTAATTAGAAAACTGATTTAATAATATAGCCCACAAATTATTGATATTTACATAAAATACAAACAATAAAACAAATGACTGAGTAACCTAAATTAAATTAGCTATGAATAAGTCATGTTGCAGATACAAACTGCAGGGATTATTCTTCCATAAAGCCAGGGGGCATGAAACAAATCAAAGTAAACAGATCAATGAACACTATTTACGCAACAACCGTAAGAAGGCTGTGTTTTGGAATTTTACATTACAGCAGTTATCTAGAGACTAAAAGAAAAAAAGTGTCATTTAAATAACTTTTACAAGAAGTATTCATCTATCAGCTTCCATTGCACGGGTAATCAGTGCATCTGATCACGTCTAGTTTTAGTAAATTGTTTTGTGACTCGAGCCGATGCCAAAGCTGAAACTTTACTGCTACGGAAATCTTGGACTGGAATATTTTGGACATAACAATCAGTCTGTCCACATGCAACTGATTTCACCTGTTCTTGAAACATCTGCTTGGTTTCATCCCTGACCTTCCTTCCTATTTGCTCACAAAGTCAGGTGCCTTTGGGCTTATGGGCGACTGGGATACAAATGCTGCCCTGACTTACAAGCCTAATTGGTGATTCAACACAGAAACAGCATTCTAATGCATTGGAGGTCTCAGATCCTTTATTAAAACTATTACAAAGTGTTCTTATTCAAGAGAATAGAGCTGTAGATATACTGAAACTCCTCTCCTATACACCAACAAAGTCTAAGTATAAAATAGCCTTTATTAATTGCAAACAAAAATTGAATAAGTAGAAGAGTAAAACTGTAGACTTCAATCAAGAGGTCCCTACCATCTTGAACGCTCTGCCTACCATAATGCCACTGCATAAAGACTTTGTAGATTGTAAAAGGATTTTCTGGGTGTTTAATGAATATTCTCATAAAAGTGCTACCCAAATTGGAATTGAACTTAATTCTACCGAAAACACCTACGATGGCTACATTTTCTTGTTACCAAAGATACATAGGATTTAAGATAACACCCTGGATGCCACATTGTGTCCTATATAGGTCTTAGAAAGATTTGTGTTATTGTGTACCTTATTCTAATATACTTATTTTAATAAAGTTTAAAAAATACCTAGCCTCCCTCCAATATTGATCAAGTACTTGGTATGTAAATTACATGGTGTTTAAAAACCCAAAGTTGTCATGTAGTGTGATGTCCACAAGCCTCCTTATGAAGCAGAACATAGCATGAGCATGTGGAAGACTACCGGTGCATGCAAATGAATAAACGTGAACAATGTGTCATAGCTAGCATGCATTAGAAAGCAATTAAGTTAAATTAGGATGCTAATTAGATGATATTGGAAGAAAAATTGTTGCCTGGTGTACATTGGGACCAAACTCCTACAGTACCTTCGTGCAAATGAAAAATGAGCAGATGCGCTGGGTGAGAAATTCCTCGGGCTGTCTTGAGGGCTGCTACCTATTGGAAAAATATGGAAATACGGACAGAAAATGTTATATTTATTTTAAATCAAGCATAACATTTAGTCGTTTGCAGCATTTTACAGCTTTGAAAATTATTAGAATGGATATTTCGCAATGGAGGTTTATTCACAAAGTAGTTCCAACATAACAATGTACTTTGTTGCTTCAACCATTCATGGTCGGACTTCATAATATTTAGCTCTTGAACATGCAGGATTACAAACCTAGCAGGGTATTTATTAATTTACTCAACAATCTACCCAACCTCTACTGAGTCAAAAGCAACTTTACAGGCCAATATCAGAGAGGTGGCTTAAAAGTCTACGCAGACCATGCGCAAACGGCTGCATAACCATGCAGGCAGAACAGAAGCTAAATCCACTTCTGTAAAGGCATTAGGGTCTTGTCTTGACAACATAACTAGTAACATTTCATATAATCAGCAAACGTGTGTTTATTCAGCTTATAATTTAACTCGAGTCAACAGAATTCAAAAGAATGCTTTAAAAATAGACATGTTAATAGTTTATTTTTATCATCATTTAACAAACTGCAAAGTGAGTGAACAGATAAAAAACTAAATCTAATATTTGGTGTGATGAGCAGTTTGCCTTCAAAACTGCATCAATTCTTCTAGGCACATTTGCACGCAGTTTTTTTAAGGAACTCGGCAGGTTCCAAACCTCTTGGAGAAATAACCACAACCCTTATGTGGGTTTAATCTATTTTGAAAGCATTCTTACTTAACAGCTTTTCCCACTTAGCAAAAACTTATATATATAGCACATATGTTTGAAATGAATGACTTCCCTTTTAAAATCAGTTTAACATACAACACGTTTGCCCATTTACTAGTTAATTATTTTTCCTCATGCCCAAAAATGCTCCAAAACAATCCCGTGCACAACTTTCCCCTGTATTCTGCTGGAGATTTTAAGTTCCTGGCCAAAGAGTTTACAAAGAGTATACAGCGATCCTAGTCCGACCCGTGACCTTCACCTTGCCGTAGACTGCTCTCGGAAATCTCTTCCACCCATCTGCAAGTCAATACCTGCGAGACTTTTAAATGAAATCTGATGCCAGTCGATTCCCTCCCCATATGTGCAGAGCGAATTTATTACTTAAATCCCGCTGTTCCCTGGGATTTTGTGAATGGTGTATGTTTTTTTTAGTAGAACGTTAATGTTGATATACTGCAGAGATTATTGCTGGTGCTTCTGACCTGCTAGAGGAAAACTAAACGCCGTCCAGGCGTTGGGTAGATAATTAACTCATCCTTCCTTGGGGGGTTGGGGGGTGGCATAATGAATAGGTAATCAGCATCTCAAAACTGTGCTTCTCACAACAGCAATACACAGGGTGCCTCATTTGGGAAGCGCTTATTGTCAAGGAATGTATATCCAGATTAATTAAACAGTTTCATTGTTCAGTAATTAGCCATGAGGAGAAGTACATCTTTACCCTGGATGGAACAAATGCAAATCTTCGGAAAGAGACATATGTTGAACTCACTCTGTTCATTATTAATGTCCTTTTAATAGGCGTCTGCTTGCAAAAACAAGAGCTTTTGATGCGGCAAGTCTACCTTAGCACCCAGGGAATACGAGGATTGATTGTAATTGATACTGTTAACTGCTGACAGAGACTAGGGTGGTAACTCAAAATAATCGGAAGTGGCCGACTGCACTTCAATTTATACGAAAAATTATACTTAAATGAAAAAGTTAGCATGTGGCAGCTCATAAAACAGCCTCTGATAGACAATGTATCAAGTCTTGGCGAAGTACGTTCTCTTCTCTGTAGCCTTTTAAGATAATGAAGTGTAATGGGTTTCTTCTCTGAACTGTACACTGATAAATGTTGGCTCTTCTGAATGGAGAATCTCTGGAAACCAACCCACTTTTATTAAAGTCAATCTGCTAAAGAAGAAACGTTGCGTCTAAAAACAAAAACATAACTGAACCCAGCACTGAAAACCATCTCTCATCGGCTGCTGCTGTTTTTTTGGTTATCTGTTTTAAATGAGCCTGAATTATATTTTCCAGATCTGGCTTCGCCAAAGCCATGGCCAAAATATTTCATGCAAATTTATTTTATGATCTCTCTCTCACGTTCTGCATTGGAATCTTACTGTCAAGACAAGGGCCGAGTTTTCCCAGGCACAAGGAAGATGGAGAGAAGAGGGGGATATGATAGTTTAATATTACTATAAAGTACGCAAGTCAAGTGTATTTCAGGAGGAAAAAAACAGAGGGTTACAATGTAATGTAAGGCAAGGAACATTTATTTCACTGAAAGGGTGTTAAATAAGTGCAATAGCCTCCCAGCAGAAGAGGTTAATACAATGAGGGAATTTAAACTTGCATGGATAGACAAAGACTGAGGACCAAATGAAGTTTGAAGTTTTACACCAGGAAAAACTGGGCAGACTAAGTAGCCAAATGGTTCTTATCTGCTGTCAAATAATATATTTCCATGGGACATTTCTGGGAAGTATAGAGCATGATCCTTTGCGGACAGCTGGTGTCTTCCACAAACAGATATTAATCTTTAAAGCGCACTCCAGATTCTAAGGTGATTTTAGTTCTAAATGTAATGGGCTTTGAGGTTCATAGGTCCATAGAGAACATCACACAAGGTCATGTTCTATTATCTATGTGTGTTCTAGTTGACATAATAAGTTTGTTCTTTGTTAATTTCTTTCACTGATGCTATCCACATATCCATTTTGGTTTTTTTCATAGTATTGTTTATCATTGTATTATTTTATGGGTTTTTTTCCATGCTCATCACAGGCAAAGGAAAACATCTTCTGAAACGTAAATGCAAAAACAAAAGAGAGCTAATGAAAAACCTCAGATTCATAGATTTCTGTTCACTGTGAATATGCCTAAGGAGTGAGAGATATGGGGCAGAGAATGGGCTATTTCATAATTAGATCATGCTTGGATTTTAAAAGAAGCCTTATTTTATTTTAAAAACAATGACCTGTTTAATGCTATTCAAATTATAAATAAAAACATGACAATGTAATAGAAAATAAAACATTTATATATATAGCCTTTTTGACACGTCAGGAAAAGTGATTTAGCGAACCCCGGCAGATAGATTCCCAGGTTGCAACATGTAAACGTGTATACAGACCAAACCATCATTTATATGCCGTAGAACACAACGTCTTTTGCAATACATACAATTCATTATAGATCAACAGTTCTGGTTTTGCAATCTGCCTCCACAACGCCGATTCAGCTAAAACACGAGACGTGCAATCTGTCCCGACCACAGAACTACATGCCTCGCTGGGCTGCTGGGTCTGGGAGCAAAATGTAATGCGGGGTGGAAAATATATTCACAGAACCAGGCTACAGATAAGAAATTTAAAAGGAAATAAACACACGCTTATTTTCAACCGGATTTGCCGTTTATCATGGGAGTTACTTCACAGGACACACAGAGTGTTTTCTATTTGGAGATTATATTTAGATAAGTGCTTATTTCACAGTGTTGGTAAGGCTTTCGCTATTGTTTAATTATAGAGAACTGATCTGGGAGAGCTGAAATCTAGATAAGGTCCCTCCAGGTGCTCATTGAAGTCAATGAGGCATCCATTCCAGGTAGCGTGGAGTTTCAGAAGACTCTGTGACCTTGATGTGTTTACCTGAACGGTGCGAGCAGAACGGCAAGGCTACACACGCTTCATGTAGGTTATAAAAACAGGGCAAGAATAACACCTTACAGGATAACCTGTGCTCTGTAGAAATACATTGCCAGTACTGCTAAGCCATTATATGGCCAAGTGTCCTCCTGAAACAGGTATTAAAAATAAGGAGGCAAATAAAGATGTTAATTTTCGGGCTGGATATGTAGTTTATTATATCATATGTGGTACCATAGCAGCCACATATGATGAAATACAGCAGTAAGGATCAATTAATATCGAAGTGTTAAAATAAATGCTGTAGTTTCTAGATGATTCCGTTGTTTGCCCAGTGAGTAACACGTACAAGCAGTAAGCATTTTTAAAGGAAACCAATAAAACGGTGAATAAATGTTGCCAGAATTAGTGCTAATTTGTAACAAAACTAGCCTTATACATGCCAGCTAGCTTTTAGACTTATAACAGCTAAACAGGTGCCAGGCAAAACGCTCCAATTTCAGAAAATCTGCTTGAACACTAATTGATTTTGATATGCCAAGCAGCACACTTATGGTTCATGTATCAAGAATAAAGTACATTTTTCCCACTTAAAACACGTTATTTGCAGATGTTTTAGGAAGATGTGCTAGGAAGAGACGCCATCACCTAATAAGAAAGTGAAATCATCTGGACAACCATCTAGAATACTGATCAATGACAGGGGCAACAGGGAAATATATCATCATAAACAGACCAACCTTACCAAATTTATCAAACAGACGTTCATACCTGTGTGAGCCGAGAGAGGAGAATGAGGTCGGGGAAGGGCAGGGGATTGAGTGCTGCCAATTAAACTCTTCCTGTTGCTTGTCCGACAACTGTGGAAAAGAAATAATATTGTTAGTGCTGGTTGAATGCACAGCTCTCTGTTTGCCGTGGGGGCTTCTTATAAACCCAGTAACGCTCCCAACACTTGGAGAACAGCCATGTGTCCAGCTGCTGTAAGTCAGAACCCTTTAAACAGCCACCTGCACAGCTTTTAATATCAAGAAATTAAATCACTAAAAGCTACTTATAGATTGTTTGCTTTCCAATCCATGTAACTGATTAGGAGATAGTTGGATTAAAAGTTAAACTATTACATCTGCGGTCAACGATGGCAAAGGTGGAACTTAGGAGAGTCCAAAATACATTAACTTTGTGCTGTTCTTCGCTCATTAGTTCCAGGAAAGTTCCCATAACTAAATAGTTAAGACACTCAATGGGGGTCCCTGCTAGCTGCCCGATACATCCACCTATCTTGTCTACTGACTACATATGTCTAACCTATGGAGTTTTCCAGGTATAGCATATATATGTACACATGGGTTTCACAATGTGAAACCCTGGCTTTGGTTTCAATAATAAGTGACATTCACGCTTTAAGAGATGATTACATATGGAAGATTTGGAAACCTAAAACACTTCTATTTCTTATGGGTTCTGCAGAAATTCATAAACAAAGTGTTTGCAACCATGCACTATAACAAAGATGTTAGCACAATACTTAATACCTATATATTTTGTTAAGTGGCGTGCTATGGAAGCATATGGTACAGAAGATCTAAATTTGCTATATTACCTGTCAGGAGATTCACGGTTTATTAAATGTATCATGGAGCTCGGGCTCAAACATTGTTTATGTATCAAATTAGCCTGGGCAGATGACTAGACAAATATTTCCTATAAAAACAGTTTCTGTTTGTGTATTTTGCATGATCTATGCTTAATAATTGATGGTGCCATTTGCAATGAAGATAAATGGCGCCTGTAAATCTCAGACGAAGCCAGAACAGCTTGCAAACATTAGGAATGCCCAAAAGAATTGGTCATGAACCGAGTGTTCGTAAACCATATGGGTTCACATTCAAGACAAGATTTCATGCTATTCTTTCCTCATATTAACTTGTGGAGTCCTTAAGGGCCAGTGGATAAAGTCTTCAAAGAAGTAAGATTTGGAGTTTTCCTTATAGTTCATAACATTCCTTTGGGTCCAGTATAATGAGAGTATATAATCACAAACCGTGATATCTTCTAGGTTTGCATTTCAAAAAGTGGTTTTAATATATATATATATACACACACACACACACTATAAAGAACAAAGCCACAACTGTCGAGTTGTTTGGCTTGGATTGTCCGCGTATCAGGAAGCCATGATAACATATACTGCAGACAGACTCTTCTATCCCGTCCTCGGTGACAGCGCCTGAAGTGGGAGAGGTTCTTAGACGCAGGAAGAAGGCCGTCAAGGAAGCGGGGAGGTCAGGCTGTATACCGCCACGTTAATGAAGTATAAAGGCAAACTGCTGGACTCTCTTCTTTCAAAACAGGGAAATGAATTGCAGACACATCCCGTGTTTTATTCTCTCAGCTGTTTAGTCAGACTGAGTGTACAATCAGGCTTTGTTCTGTTGGTCTCATGTAAAACTCTGCTGTTCCTTTGCACAGACAGGCCTTTTCCTGGTCTTTCCATGTCATACACTATAATAGATCTAGGTGTAGCTGGGGAGGAGAACATGTCTACAGAATATAATGTACATCGTACATGTTATCGTATATACAATCACCCCCAACAGCATTAGACTTCAGCTACGTGTGGCTACCCACAAGCTTTATTACAGATAGCCACAATGTTAATCAGATGGTACAAACATTTCTTTAGCTACGACAGGTACGAGCCTCTCTGATTGGTTAGTGGCAGACCTTGATTTTCTTATGTTTATTATACATTGTATAATACTTTATACCATTTCAAGTTGATTTTTGTGTATTTTGCTAAATAACTCACAGCAATAGTGTCTATTTGGTGACAAATTAATCTCCTGCCTTGTGTGACCATAAATGATAAATCGACAAAAAAAAAATAATTGAAACTAGGAGAACTACTTTTTCAGGTGCGTCCCTGCCTTTACTTTTTGTTCCCTCAGAATAGGATCCCCAACTCCAAATCTATACCAACCACCAGACAAGAGGGATCCCACAAATGTTGGCTAATTATACCAATCCACACAGATACGGTTACAGAAGAGTTAGTATCCACTTAAGACTTTAAATGTCAAAAGAAAATCTAATCTTCAAGGCCAGCTGAGAATGCAATCAGGAGTATACAAGACAGGGGTGTATTACACAGAGAGACAGACAGAAGTAAAACTTGATGCCAACATGACTCAATGGAAAAGGGCATTGTGGGCACCCTTACTACAGACTCTGTGCGGTCAACACAAAAATGAAACTCGACTCGCACTAAACTGGGAGCGACCATGCAAACAGACAATCAGTGACCATTTAGTGCAGTTTAATTGTGGCACCCGTTACAACTATACTTTGATGGCTGAGATTGATAGGAGGTGTAGTCCAGAAATAGTTTGATGCCTGCATTCACAGAGTCTCGCCAGAGTGCAGAGGAACAGAACACTTATACAATATGTATCCATACACAGTGTGTTCATTTTGGAATATTTGCTTATAAACACTATGTTATAGGGGATCAAATCAAATTAGTATAAAATTACATTGAGTTTTTAAACATATAACAATTGTATTTTTTTGCATAACAATGTATTCAGACGGCTTCATATTGTCGTGTCATGTGTTCTTGGCCTATCAGAGAAACTTTGACTTTGTATCATATTGCCTTGGGGTAAAGTCTTATCTAGCTGGACACTCCTTAACGAAAGTCTACGGAGGAATTGACTTCATTAGCATGGCCATCAGCTCAAATAAACCACGCAAAATATCACACGACTGACAAATGGAGTTTATTGGAACAAAATAAAACAAGATAAAACAAAGCTTTATTCAATGCTAAGTACAATACTGTATTAAGTACTGTTTGCTATTCTCAAAAGAAAAATATTTGTTTTGCCATGTGATTTCCTTATTAATATAATCTCTGTGTTTCTTTGTCCCACGGTTTAATCATTCACAAACTATTGTAAACTCATTGGAACAAAAGCTTTAAGAAATGCGTTGGTTTATTTATAGGCTTTAAGGTTTAACTGCTGCAAACCAGTCCCTGGCACACAAATACATTGCTGGACTAGTCAACAAACGCTGCGGTTGGCGTTCATATGCCAGAAAGGAACTGAATATTAGCAACACCAAATATTTTCTATAACTGTTTACAAGGAAATGCACCTAAAACATTGGTGCACAGACACACGTTTCTATTAGCCAAGAACATAGCTAGGTAGATGTAATGTTTCCTGTCACTTTTTATTCATATAGTTGCCATTGGTCTACGACTAAGCTTTGTAAAATTTACTGCATACAACTCTCTGGATGCCACCCAACATGGGTACTACCAGTCCAAAAAGAACAACATGTTCAACTCCCATTGACTAACGTGTTGGTTCTACTGGGCATGGGCAAGAAGCATACTGAGGTATGCCACCTGCTTTCACTAGCGCCAGCAGGGGGAGGAGTTTTATCTTATCTCTAATGAATATGCGCAGATTTAAAATGCAAATATGAATTTGACATGGAAATGCTCCTTTAATTTATGCTATGCACAGTTTTAAACATTACATAACATAAGTTTTGCATTGATTGGCATCACTTATAACGAACATAACCAATGAATATTAGCCAAGCAACAAAGTATCATTTGACTTAAAGTAACACAAAGGAAAAGGTGTGCAAGTTGCAAGATGTTTATCTCTTTACATTTTAAATATGTAAATAATATTAAATATGCACAAACAATGAGAGATCAGTGTTAATTCTACTGAGAGAACCAACCACAAATCTTAATTGTGAACTACAAAGTGGGTTCATTGTCCATGCGAGGAAGGATTGACCTACAATGGTCAGTTACCAGAGTCCTCAGATCCCTACAAGAAGCCTGCCTTTCATTAGTAAGGAGGAAAGGGCTGGCTGAGCAATATGGGAGCTACAGTCAAGTTCATGTACAGCATAAAAGTTAAATGTATTTATACAGACACTTCCATTGGTAAACAGATGTCTGAATATTCTTTATGAGTAACCTAATTTGCTATTTCGCACTCTGCTAATTTAACTAAGTAAATTATAAAAGTAATCTTTCCTATGAAGGTATAGGATGTAAAAAGAAGCCTTTTAAGAAGCATTTTTCTTTATACGGCAACAACATGAGTGCCTGCTTCTGTGTCACATGACAATTAAATAACCCCTAAAGAAATTCACAGGATTAAAGAATTATTCCTGGGAAGGGCTTGGGTGCTAACTTATAAAGGTAGAATAATAGACACACTGACAATTCTTATGCTATTCGAAGTTGGATGAGAGCATCGGACCATACGATAGAGAGGAGAGAAGGTGAAAGCATATCTGCCTGCAGAGTTACTGTGGAATGAGTCACCGCTGTAAAGATATGGTCACATCAGGGTCCCGGCTCATTCCATCTCTTTAATCAGGATACAAAAGCATTCTCACTATGTGATTCTTAAAAGCACATCAAATCAATAAATACAGAGGACACACAATCAGATTGGCTGGGGTCACGCAGAGCTGTTCTTTCAAACAAAGGCACCATCAGGGAAATGGATCACAATTTACGGTCTAGAGACAGGCCAGGGAAAGCAAAAGAGAGAAAGCGTTATGCCGAGATAAAGACCAGTAAGAAAACAGTCATGTAAAAGAAGGATTATTAAACAAGCTTCGATGGAAGGTGATCGACTCGGGGAGAGAGGGAGATTTCTGATTAATATACAATGTGTATGCTTAATGTTCAGTGTTCACTGTCCATGAGCGGTGATCTGGCTATTGCACCTCTTCCTGAGTTTTGTCTAAAGTCTGTCCTGTACAGCGGGCAATTACTTTCAAGGGTTCCATGTATAAAGTGGATATAGAGGCAAAGGTGACCATTGTTGACCTTATTTGCATGCGCCTACCCAGAATCCCTTGTGGTTATGGCAGCACCATGAGAGGGAAAAACAAGCCTTCTGGCCTGTCTGGTGTCTGTAGATGAGTGATTAATAATACTTCTACTACAACATCAAGACAGGAAACTCTTTTCTTTAGCCACATATTTCCGCTTCCTGCAGTAAACAGTCTCTTCAAAACAATTACACCAGAAGAAAACCTTAAAGCTCAAACCTAACAATAACTAAAATTGCTAATGTAAAGGCAGTGACAGTAAAGATTTCCCTTTAAGTGATTAAAAACGGAATAAACGGACAGGGAAGCGATAGGATCTATGGTTACGTAGGCAGTGCAGTTTAAAGGAGTCATGTAATCCCTCCTAAGCTCCTAACTACTACATCATCCTGCTAAAAGCAGAGACTCAATGACTTCATAGAATCCTGGCAAAGAATGAAAACGATGTGAAATTTCTTAATGAGCAGTTTGTCGCGAGTGAACCCAAACATCATCACTCAGCTAATTAAGTCTGCCGCGTACTGAGCCCACAGGGGACTGGGTGGGATAGGGAAACTACATTCTAAATACTAGAGAAAACACAATTAATACATGGAAGCAGAAGACAGGGGATCAAAAGACGCACACTTCTGCTGAGAGCGAACAATAAGCAGTGACGGATTTCCCGGAGCACTGAACAATCACAGAGAGGAGACTCTCCTTATGCCGGAGTAAGAAAGGCAGCAGACATTTACCCTGGAGCCCGTCCAAATCTGTATCGCTTATCTAGAAAAGTCAGCATGGGCTCTGCTACTGTGAACCGCACCATTCACCGAGCCTGCCTATTACTCAAGTACTATTGTTTATGGAAAACACTGTCCATCACGTCCTAACACGTTAGTTTACTGTCACAGTGAGTGATTAACATGCAGATTTTAGTTACACAACATAGAAAAGATCTATTCCTCCCATCTAGTCTGCCCAATTTTTCCGGATGTAAAGACCCAGGCCTTAGCCAGTCCTTAGATTCAGGATAGCTATATGTCTATCCCATGCATGTTTAAAGTTCCTCACGGTGTTACCACTTCTGCTGGGAGGCAGTTCCATTTACTAATGAAAGTTCTCTGAAGAATACAGAACATTGCTTAAAGTACTAACCAAAAAAAAGCGTGCAGCCATTTTGGCAAGTTAGTCGAAAGTGTCCATTGTCATGAAACAGTTATTGGACAATGAAAATTAGTCCCAAGCACTGAAAGTCCTCATTAAAGTGTTCCTGTTAGCGAAGGGCACACTTTATATCCAGATATAGGTAGCAGGTACCCAATTTTGGGACTGCCACTCAGCACTGTGTTAACTTGAGTCCCACCGCTGGTAGGAAGGGCTACTAAAATGGTTTATGGATTACAGGATAAACCTTACCAGGACAGGTTAAAGGATCTTAACCTATATAGCCTGGAAGAAAGAAGTGACAGGGGGGATATGATAGAAACATTTAAATACTTAAAGGGAATCAACAAGATAAAGAAAGCTAGTTTATTTAAAAGGAGAAATACTACCACAACAAGAGGACATAATCATAAGCTAGAGGGGCAAAAGTTTAATGGTTACATCATAAAATATTACTTTACGGAAAGGGTCGTGGACGCATGGAATAGCCTTCCAGCAGAAGTGGTAGATGTTAATACAGTAAAGGCATTTAAGCAAGCATGGGATAGGCATAAGGCCAAGCTAGATATAGGATAAGGGCAGGTACTAAAGGAAAGTACTCAGAGGTTGGGCAGACTGGATGGGCCTATTGGTTCTTATCTGTCGTCACTTCCTATGTTTAATTTGACAGAACTCCCACACCTACTGTTTGAGTAAATTACTCTGAATAGAGCCGCATTAGCATAAGACTTGAAAGTAAGAAGCACCAGAACACAGAGATCTTAGCTTGACTGAGATTCAAGATATTCAATTTTGAGAACCAGAAAGAAACGGTGTAGATGACCCTCTAATCACGTCCTGTGTCCCAGGCATTTTACTAATTCTTTTCAGGCTCACATTGTAGATACAATATAACCCGACATAGCCATGTTTACAAAGTCAGGTTTACCATTTGTATCAATACAATTTAGTACAATGTTATGACTAGGGCCTCTTTGTTGGAGCCCCCAACGTGGTCTCCCGATATTATTCTAGCAGCTACCCTGTGAATTGAGTTAATATCACCCAGAATTAAGGGGCTGCCTGTTTTAGATCTCTGGGGGTTACCGAGGAAGTATACTGAATGACTTCAACAGATAAGCAAACAGACAAACCTTTCCCTTGTTTAAAGCATGAGGATCTCCAGGGAGTGGTGCGGGAAATTAATAGACAAGCATACACTAGATTTATTCAATGCGTTGTGATGTTAACGCCCTCAAAGGAGAAGATTAAAGCTTTAATTAAATAATCATTATCCAAGGCCCAGATCCTGCCTAATAAGCACATGTAACTGATGATACGATACCAAGTGAACCACAAAAGTCCTTTAGAGCCATTTCAGACTGGATTACTTTGTTAGCTTAGTTGTGACGTGGACATAATTAAGGCAGCAAATACAGTACAGTACGTATTATTTAGATTGGGAAATTTGATATTACAAAATAATAAAAAATACAGTGAATTGGGAATAAGGTGGCAGGTAATGGTGCTTTAAGGTCAACTGACAGCACCTCGCTCGCAATCACGCTGCTACAATGGGTCACGTGGCCCTTCACGCCAGCTGGGTAAAGTCAACAGCACGACAACAAATGAGGTATAAAATAACTGCAACCATTTCAAACATAGGCACAAATGGATTATTCCCTCTGAATATTTACATGTTATGATTAAAAAAAAAGTGTCCCCACACATATATATATATACACACGCACACACATTTTGATGTTCTTTGAATACTCCAACAATAAACCTCTCCTTTTGGATGAATATACTTTTTGAGTAGCGGAGTGTTTTGTGCTTTATTCTGGTGTGGACAGACAGACACAGACAGACAGACAGACAGACACTTTGATTCTAAGGTTAATCTGGTAACATCACACAATTGTCGCTGGAGCGATTTCATCTGGAATTGGTTATAGTATCTTTCAGGTCAAACGTAGCAGTCAGATCCAGCGACCCAGACACCTTTAGATTAATAAGATTAAAAAGATAGTTGGAATCTTCAGTTTTAATTAAAAGATTAGATTTATTCCCCAGAGCTACACAAATTATCTGTGATTAATCCAATCACCTTTCAAAAACAATCCACTAGAATAAAGGGTAAACGTCTATCAGTTGCATCAGGTTTCAGAAATTAAGAAACCTCTGGAACCCTGTCACAATACAGAAAAATATTCACATATAACATTGTGCAGTTTTTAAAATCCATATATATAGCCTAAACCTATTATGTGGTATACCGTAACACAATGTTCATTCCGCAGAAAATTATGAAAACATATTAAGTTTTTACCAAATGTAAAATATAATTTGCTAAACATGATTAAAGCTATTCCCTTTTTACCAGTTTCTTAAAGAAAACATATGTATATGTTGCACCATTTCATACAGCAGAGCTTGGCAGCCCCATGGCATCATCAGGAATGCCAATCAAAGAGAGTATGTGAAGGACACAGGTGGAAGGAAGTCTGAATAATAATAAATGGTGACCCATCAGCCTCTTAGCATCACTCTTTTCTTCTTCGGTCAATAGGCTACTTTACTACACATACCTCTCCCTCGGGGTCTCACCGTTATGTTGAGATTACAAAACTGTGCGTGATGTTTCTATTTACTTTTGATGCATGTCAAAAATAATAAATAAATATACAGCTGTCAGGTATGCACTCGCTCACTGAGATGTAGATCGGTGGACTCCTGGGTTTATGTCCAGTGGAAATTGGTTTTGGATGCTCTTGGCACTAAAGACAGAGCAAACAATGTTCAACATCTCACACTCAGACACCGACATTCCCTTCAGCTACCAACAACCAGAGTATAATGGTTATAACGGTTATAACGATGATGGGAGTTGGAGTTTTAAAAGCAGAGGCATACCAGTTCTACCTGTAAGAGTATTTCCTACAGGCTACAAAGCCCGTTCCTCACTGTAGAAGCAGGAATGTCCCTCAAAGAGCGACGCAATGTGCTGCAGTTTGACACATTAATCAAAGTGAAGGGAGACAAGTCGACCAAGTCCAAAGGGCAAGACAGCAACGGCAATGGCTACAATATCCATGGTGGAAAATACTGAAATAAGTTACGTTATTTTATCCTGAAACTTTACATCCAGAACACAAATGTCACTACAATCACACGTGGGCTGAAGCAATAGGCGCAATCTTACCATAAAATGAAATAATCCAGCGCACGCGGACGATTTAACATTCCATAAACTTTTTGAACTGAACTACCTCCTGAAACCCTATCCTGAAACCCAATTCACTACACTAAGTAAATACTGGCATGATGCACGAACAGCTTTACACGTATATAAAAAATGTGGTGTATTCTAAAAATCAGACATTTTAAAATTGTTAAATAATCCCCCAAATACACAAAAATAGCATTGATCTGGCAAGGCACAAAGCGCTTATGTATTCTATGAGCGGATTTGCGTACATTACCTCTGCGTGCGTCGGAGTCTGTTTCGATTTCTTAAATGAGGCAGCGTAAAATTAGAGAGGACCGTCCAGAAATTGGAGTCCGACATGCTGAAAACGAATCCCAACGCAGTCTCTTCAATTCAGGACACGCTGCAGCCCATAACTCACAGGGAAAAAGTCCCAGAGATTAAGGTGCGAGAGACTCTCCCCAACGACGAGTCCGGGAAGGCACTTTACTTGCAATTCCATGCGTAGCCGGAGAAATAATGAAAAGCCCCACGTCTCGCTTTGTATCGGCAGAGGCTACAATGTGACTCTCGTCGTTCTACTGTGACCTTTTGTTTATAAGGCGTATCCAGACTACAATTACCATCGCTGAGCTCACAGCTCTGCTCAAAACCTTTACTCCGTATGCAAGTCCGGCTAAGGCACCTTGTCATATGTTTGGCAGCTACCATTCACACATTCCCACGGGGGAGATCCGTGTTCCTGTAACCATTTCACTTTCAGGAGACCTTCGCTGTAATCTTAACACGTACTCCTTTAGTGCAAGTTAAAGGGGAGAAACTCTTTCAAAGACATATTCAGTAAGCATGCCTACCTTTCCTAACGTTTGATCGCTTAAAAGCACAGAACACATACACCCACACTGCGCTCTCTTGGAGTCTTTCATGAGCCTTAAACCCGTCACCTTTGATCTTGTATCGATGTTAAAATAAAAACGAGGGCAGGCATTAAAAGCCTCCGATAATTAGTGGCAGTGACGGCTGAAACGTAAAATGCATTACTTTTCATGCACACCGACGCGGAAGCCTCTCTCACTCACATATCTGGGAACAGCAAAGGGTTATGGGGAAACATGGCACGTAGCAACTTGCTAGCCATACAGTTCATCAAATTATAAATAGAAAAACAGATGCAACGTTTTGCCGACTTTCCGGCATTTTGATCCCTACGTAACTTAGTTACTAACATATGTTGTGGTACACAGGTAAAAACAAAACAAAAAAGACCACACGTGGAGCAAGGTTAAATATTGTGATAAAAAGCGATGAAGCCTGACCTCGGCTACTTTACCATCTGCAGCACTCCATCTGTTCTATTCAACTCCCAACATTCCCAGCCAGAGGCTGAGGGTACTGTGAGCTGTAGGTCATGAACATGCATGCGGCATAAATCTGATCTGGATTGTTTAAGAAATCACCCCAAAGACTGATCACCAGGAAATTTGGGGCTAAGGAAAAATAAAAGGGGTACAATAATGGCGGTAACATTTGAAACAGGTTATCCTTCTGATGCTTAAATGCCTTCAAAATGTATCACTCGGCAAAAGGACGCAAAGGGTTAATGTTGTAGAAAAGAATGATTCAGTCCAATTTAGAGCAAAGTACAAAATGCCACATTTGCAAAAGGTTAATGTTATTCCTAATCACTGCTTCAAGCTATGCTCAGAGCTATACTGCAAATCCTATCATCCTCATCCAGCAATAGGATAATCAGAGTTCCAGGAGGTAAAGTACGCAGTGGTTGCCAGCAGGTTACCAAGCATTAAAAAAACATTTTTGAAGCAGGAGTATTTGAAGCTGATCATCACCTCCTGTTTTGGAAAAGAACCTTCTCAATTTTAACGACTTAAAAAACGTTACTTACACCTTAACTTGAAAACCACAAATCACTTACATTCCAACCAAAAAGTGTTTAACGTGTTATTTGGAGTTAGGAGGAGGACTGATCTCAGAAAGCCATTCTGGAAAAATTAACTGTGGTTTTCTTATTCGGAAAACACCTTCCTTGTTCACCAAAGAGGTAATTGTCGGACATTCTACAAACAAATCATTACCGTAGGAGTAAACGTGCGCCAGCAATCAATCCCGGCACCTCAACGAGCACCTTGGATTGATTTGCTAATTGGTTTAGCTTTGGCTGCGGATTTCTCTTCCTTTCCATAACCCGATCATAGAGCACACAATATGTGAACAATGCTACGATATCAAAATATCATACATTGTAACCGACTGGAATGCTCACGTAATGAAATAACGTATAAGTGATCAAAACATACATACTTCTGCTTTCATCCCGTGCCATCTCCACGAGCTGAGATAATTCAGACACACTCCAGACCGCATACGCCCATTAATGAATATGGATAATATGGATAGTAGAGCGCCACTATTAAATGAACAGGGCCGTATGGAACATTACTCTGTCCCATCACAAGTCGGGCCATATCTACTACATAACGCAAGTGTATCCGACCGCAGCAGAAACAAGCAAAATGTCTACGAGTTTGTTAACCTGATTGCAAAAAAAAATAGAATGCAATGGTTGCATTGTTTTTACAACAATCTATGTGACTAAAGGCCTTATAAAAAAAAAAAAGTTACTGAGGATTTCATAAAAATAAAAATGGTAAAATATAGCAAACCTTTCTATCAATGCAGAATCATAGAATTTGATTGCAAATCAAATTAAGACTCTTAAGACTCACCTCTTAACTTCTTGGTTCAGGATAGCTACATGATACAGCTACATGATATATTATGTTTAATTAGCCTGTATTAGCCCCTACCACTTCTGCTGGAAACCCATTCCACTTATCTACCACCCTTTCAAGTTATTGAACACGCCAAACACGTGTAACACATGCTATCTCCACATCTAGAGACCTTGTTTTACTCTTATTGTTGTTGTGAGATTTTTGAAGACTCTGCATGGTTGGAGTGTCTGGCGTTCCATTAAGATCTACGCCCCTTTCTTACTTTAACTTCACAGAGAAGAGGAGATGCAAAAGGAGGAGCATAAAGCTCACCGGAGTAAAAATAACAAAAGCGGAAATTTCCATCTGATGGAGCCCCGAGATGCCGAGACACCTGTTGGCACATGTAGGGTGATCCCAGCGCTAAGCTGCACCCTGCTGTTCTGCCTGCCTCAAGCCTTCATCTCCACTCTATAGAAGCAATAGGGGGGGGGGTAACCTGATGCGAACAACTTATTAAAGATCTCATTTGGTTGTTAACGTCCGTGACCTCTGGTGAGCAGGATCTTGTAGCAATCACAGGATGACCTATTAAAATGTAAAAATATATCTGCTGATGGACCCAACATTAGTAACAGGATAATGATCTCCTCACCCCTGTTAGTGATTGCTTATACAGTTATTAAATCTAATAAAGGGCACGCTGGAGTAAATGACACAGAGCTTATGCCTCTAGCCTTCTTTTCGTGATTGAGCGTTGTAATTAAATATCAATGCTCTTCCCTATAATTTGGGTCTTGTGTCCTTCCCAGGGTCCTTATTCAAACAAATCAAGGCAAATATATACACACCTTCTCGGTTAAGTTAAAAAAGGTACACTTAACTCTTATTTACGTTTTAGGGATTTTATTTTGCATCCAAATGCATAGCAGGCATCGAGACTTAGATCACCTTTAGCTTGTAAGAGTCCCAATTGTTATGTGATGCATTACTTATGCCATATGCAGCAGTGCTATATAACTCAGATTCCTCTCTACATTTGGGATGTTTGGGATGTTTCCTTGCAGGAAGATTTACAGACATTCTAATGAGACCTCCACAAGCATACACATTTGGTGCTTCTGATGATTTCATTGAGCACACTTTCCTGCTAGCTATTGGCTATGAGTAGGACTTGGCCATAATAAGGAATCCCAGGTAGCAGAAGTGGTGCTGCTGTGCAGATCTGGAGCTGCTGTGCAGATCTGGAGCTGAAGCATTTTCAGCATTTCTATTGGGACAAATTAAAAAATATATATGGCACTAACTAAGTATGTTAACTAACATACAGTCATCTTTGGTGCAGTATATCTATCTATATATATATATCATATATTATATATAATAAAATCAATTTAGCATTGCAGGAGGGTCACACAACACTTTGCAACAGGAACAAAATCATTTTGTATTTGACCTACATTACGAGAGATAAGGTTTCTATTACAGAAAGCAGAATTTTGATATACGATACTATGATTTTAGATGATGTTGCTTCACTCTAATTGATACAGGAGAAAATAATTTACTTACAAAAGGTCCATCGTGTTGCAACCCCTTCAGAAGATAAGCTAGCTAGAGGCATATCACAGCTAATTTACTAATTACGTTTAATAAAAATACTCCAGAGCAGCAATTAAATCTCTCCATGCTATCATATTATCTGACAAGCGGGACAGCATGACATGCATACACATATATATATATATATATATATTGGCCGACAGGATAGATATGGGTTTGCAGAGCCACAACTGCTGAAGAAAAGGAAAAGGCTCCGCTGCCAGTTTGTCTCATCAGCAGCCTGACGGCAGCCAGTGATTTCACACTCAGATCCCGCTCTATCAGCACTTAAACTCCGCCAGCTGGAAGAATGTCGGGAAGCTTCCTGGCTAAGGGAGGTCGAGTTAATCTTTAAAGCGGATCTGTTGGCGCATACAATTGTAGTACATACATACTATATGCAAATTATTATTTATCGTTTTATATAGTGCCATCATATTCTGCATAATCTGTACAATGGGTAAACATGACATAAGTAGTACATAATAACATTTACAGAAAACCATCGGTAAGAATGGCCCTGATCACATGAGTTTATAATCTAGAAGTAAATGAAATAATGAGCAAGAAGTATAGGTACAATAAAGAGAAATTAACAAATTCAAACAGCACCACACCGATCTGCTATGAAAGGATCAAATTGTACCGTCTGTACTAAAAGAAGCAAAGTAACAAATAAAAGCTATGACTCAGGAATGTACTGTATTCATATATATATATATATATATTATATAAATGAGTTTCATGCATCATAAGTAGTTCACTGCTGTCACATTCTAACCTAACAGTTTAAGGTGAGCGTTAGCCCATTTAAACCAATGTCTCACCAGTTCCATCTCAAATTAGGTCATTTTAAAAATATATATCTATATAGTGCGTGGTCACGGTCATCAGATGCTTGAAGCAGCCATCAACCACTAAATATCAAATTGGCATCAAGAGGCCCTTACATGTTGTAGGCAACTTTATGGGGTAATATTTAAGGCCACCATACAAAGGGTCTTCTGCAAAAGCACAAGTAGCAATTGTCATACTTTGGTAAATTCTGATAAAACATCAAACGTTAGGATCGGGCAGACAAGATGTTGGCCCTAAGGTTCATCAGAACAATTAATTGGATACTATAATCCTAGTACATTCAGTGACATTTTATTCTGCCATTCACCTTTGATTTCGGGGAAGCCTTGGATATACAGATGGGGTAGCAGCATTCAACCTGCTTTCCCACCTATCACGATAGCCTATCTCATACGTCACTGCAAAATATTGTACGTATGTATGTTTAATTTTATGGCCCATTAATTTAGCTAAAAAGGGGAAATTTAAAATGTGTTGCTTGATATTCATTGTTTACACACACACAATGTGTATTGCAACATAATCTGTGTGGCCGTAAACAATTCAAATTTAAATGGAAACCTAGATAACCATATATTAGCCAGGCTTCGTCATGTGAATTCATCAAACCTGCAGGTCCCTCTAGTGGCTGCTGCATTTTATACAGTATGTCTATGGACAAATTGTTCTACCGCAAATATTTAGTTTTTTATATGCCTTCTTTATTTGATACATACCCTAGCAGAGTGATATTGTTTGTATATGTCATGCTATATTAGGGCTCAGCAGCTCCTATACTACATTGATTAGCGAGACATCTGGAAGCAAATGCACAATATGTCCCCTACGTTCTTTGTAATTTGTAAGAAATTACTTAAAATTACTTACATGGAAACTGTTTTGTGCACCAGGGCAAAGTCATGCTGAAATATAAAAGGGCCTCCCCAAATAGCTTTGGAAGTGTAGCTTCCAAAAAGTCTTGGTATGTCCCCTTCAGCCCACTTTGTGGGAACAGTTTGGGCAAGACCCTTGACTCTGCCCCAGTGCACAAAGCAAGGTCCATAAAGACATGGTTGGATGATTTTGCTGTGGATGAGCTTGACCGGCCGCACAGAGCCCTGACATCAACCCCATCAAACACCTTTGGGATGAACTGGAAAGGAGATTGTGAGCCAGACCTTCTCATCCAAAATCATTGCCTGACCTCATAAATGGGCAACAATTCCCACAGAAACTCTCCAAGCTCTTGTGGAAAGCCTTCCCAGATGAGTGGAAGCTGTTATTGCCGCAGAGGAGGGGACCAACTATATATTAATGTCTATGTATTTAGAATGCAATGTCATTCATGTTTTCCCCAGGTACTAATATTTGTAAACCCCCTTGAACAAAAGGTACAATAAAAGAACTGTAAAATAAGTAACAAATTATCAGTACTAGGGGTGCGGGGGGGGGGGACTAATCTAAAGAAAAGCTTTAAAAAGTGCAAGTGCAGACACATTGAAGTTAATTTTAATATTAATACAGCGGGGCTGTGTGTGAAAAGGCCCAAACTTTTCTGCTTACTTTAATAAAAGAAAAGTATAAGTATGTTTTATGTTTTCATGCACTGTGGTGTTCTAGAAGCACAGAAAAGGAGGCCAAGAGAAGCATTGAGAAACTAAGAATGATTCACCGCTTCAAAACGCCATATAATGTTGGGCATAAAATAAAAAATGCATGGCTGATGCATAGAATAAATAGCGTATAAGGCCAAAAGCTTGATCATAAAAATTCAGATGAACGCCTTTGGGGGCTCACTAGAAGAGATTATGCATACTCAGGGACTGATAGCCACAAAAGAAGTCAAAGAGAGGGGAAGGAACTAGAAAATTCAAAGACAAAGATATGTACAGTTACCAAAAGCCATCATTCTGTAAACACTAATAATCTGCATTACGAACATTTTGGGACTAATAATAGGATGATTTAACGGTACTTTAAAGCAGCTGGAAAGAAATAGCAACTGTAAATAATTACATACATTGTCACGCCATCAGTTTTACATTTAATTGGCCCAACAGGAATATAAACAAATTTAATTGGAAAAAAAAGGTGCTACACATGAACTGGAATTTTAATTTTATGATCACAATAAATATGATGGCACTTTATGGTTTTATCAGCAAACAATATAGTTGTATGGTATTTTATTATATTGGTAGCGAAAGCACAAAAAAAATGAAATCTTATTCTAAAAGCTTTTTTTTGTTTTTCCTGTTTTATTGGGATCATAAACAATCAGAATATGATTAGAAATTTGGTCATATTAAGTGGAAACAGTAGTACTATGTAGCCTGCATAATAATAATGTTAAAAACTATGTGGGTTACTCAATGGCCAAAGATTTTTTAAAAATGTTGCAACTTCTCTTTGCCAATGTTACACGAGAAAAAAAACATGCATCATTCATCTTGGGCATGTACAATTAGAATATTTCAGTAGCCCAATGTACCATACACTTTTATTGTTACTATAAAAGTGTCTGTAAATAAGGCAAGTGGGCATGCATTTGCCATTAGTATTTGGTTCCAGTCATTAGATTCATGCAGTGCTCATAACAGAATCATTTTGGAATCTGTGGTCATCGAGCAGGGATTAGGGTGACATTGGCTAGGTTTTTCAGAACACAATTTATGTATTTCTGACCACCATGGCTACAATGCTTCCATATGGAAGCTGGAGTAAAGTCCAACTAGTGCAATTACAAACTTTTTTTCCCATTCTGAAGGAAAATATTCAACGGTAAACTGACCCTTTAAGGAGTAGACCTCTTGATCACATGATCCTATATTACATGCTTATATTTTTGCAGTTGATTTTTTTCTGATACTTTTTCACATAATTTCCTCTCCTCCAACTCCATCCTCAAGCCTCTAAAGTTTTCTTTTAGACCCCTTCACTCTACTGGAATGTCTCTAACATAATATCCAATGACTTGGCCTCTGCCAAAGCCAGATGTTACTTCTCCCTGGATCTCTCTGCTGCTTTTGATACTGTTGCTCATCACCTTCTTGACTCACTTTTTACTATAGGTATACCAGATACATCTCTTCTGGATGTCATCGTATCATTTCTCTGTCACTTTCTATGGCAAGACATCTTCACTTCCACTTTCTATTTGCATTCCTCAAGGATCAGTTCTTTACACTGCATCTCATAAAAACTAATCAACTGATCTGGCTTCCAGTATTACCTATATGCAGATTATCCACCTGTCCCTCGCCCATGTTCCTTATTACCAACTGCTTGTCTGTTATGTCTACTTAGATGTCATATCATAACCTAAAAACCTAAAACGTAATTTCACAAGAACTGAACTTATTATCTTCCTTCTATCTCCACCCCAATAACTGTTTGCAATATCCATTATCTCGTAATGGTAAAAGTGTATCACGTTGCACATCAAAAATAATGCATACAGAAAAATCAGGTAATTTAGGTACAATGTAAGGATACACACAAATAAAACACACACATACCACCCACAATATACAACAGCAAGAGCAGACATTCTGGCAACAACCCCTAACCTTCAGTAACTACAGCCCAACATGGTCCTGGTGGACTGACTTTCGACTCTTCTGCAGGGGTGTACCTAGAGCATTGTATAACTTGTATAACTACTATCATTGTATACTGAGGCAGACATCACAGTGGAACAGCATAACTACTATCACTATACACTGAGCCAGACATTGATGGTGGTACAGCATAACTGCTAACATTATATACTGAGAGTAGGGTGGCCACATCAGCCATGTTCTCTAGGACACATTTTTACATATTGCTAACCAGACCAGCTAAAGTGCTGCCCTGCAGTATAGATAATGTATAACAGACTAATTAGTTCTCTTCCATGAGTCTATGCATCCCACATACTGCAGGGCAGCATTTTATCTGGGCTGGTCATCAATATGAAAACTGTACAAATGTCCTGGAAAACATGGCTGATGTGATCACCCTAAGACAGACATTGATGGTGGTATATAGTGATAGGAGTTATGCTCTACCACCGTCAACTAGATTGTAAGCTTGCAAGTGCAGGGTCCTCTTCTCCTTTTGTGTGGGTTAATGTGATTGTTACTATTACTGACTGAATCTACAGAATCTGCTGGCACTATATACATTCATATAATGTAATGTCTGGCTCAGTATAAAGTGATGGGAGTTATGATCTACTTTAGAGGATAACTCCCACCACTATATACTGAGCCAGGCACTGATGGAGTACAGCATAACTTCCACCATTATACACTGAACAAGACATTGACAATAGTGCAATGCTATTGCTCTCACACACTTACTAATGCTTTCTGACCCTCCCTCTCAATGTCTTCCTACCTTTTCCTCCTCCACTTCGCTCTTCTTCTGTGTCCTCCCGGTGCAGTGAGTGGAGAAGGTGGTGGCTTCAGTGTTGTGCGCCAGGATATGACAGCAAATCCCCGACGCACATCAGCAGTTGCCACGCGCATCACAAGGGAGCAGGATCGGAGGTCTGCATTAACATATCTCCCGCTCTCTTGGTGACAGCCCCCTGATCAGTGGCACCTGGGGTGGACCACCCCCCCTAGCTATGCTACTACTCTTCCGATTCCCCATTATTGATCCACAGCTGTGATAATTCACAAGTGGGTACAGGGAAACAACAACATTCCAATGTTTGTAAATATTGGTTTCACTTACACCCAACATCTTTTCTCCCATTTTCTATTTTAGAAGTTTTTTTTTTTTAAATAACATTTTTAACAAATAAAAAGCACTATTCTATAATGAGAAATAACTTAATTGCCGGATGACTGCCATCAAGTGAAAAGCAAATAAAGGGCAAAAATATAAACATGCATTGATTTAATGATCTACCTTCCAATCCTGTGCTCAGTAAGTGCCTCATTACGCTAAATGATATCTACATCATTAAGTACAACATGAAGACATAAAACTCAAAGAGCACTTTAGAGAGGTCCCATGATATAGAACATAATTCGGTTGCCCCTGTGTAGTGGCACAAACCTAGTACATGGCTCCGCGAGGCTCCTAAGATGTTGCGCAAAGTGTAATATAGAGATAGATGCACATTTATTGAAGATGTTTTCTCTGCAAGCATCCAAGGTTATTTACACAAGGACACCATTTTCCATAGAAACATGTAGTCTAGGGGACCATGAAATTGATATTTAATTCAGAATGCAAATACATTAAAATATCGTTTTGTCTTTCTTATTTTCTTAGGAGGATTTAAACAAAAAATAATTGAAGTTTCTAAGGCATTTAAATAAAATTGGTGGAGAAAAGGTTGCTTTTAAAGGTTTTATGGGACATGTAGTGACTTTACAGTGTCCCTCACTTCTGTAGATACAAAATATTTGGCAAGTGCAGCGAAGGATTTGACAGATCTAACAAAAAATAACAGCAGTGAAAGGGGTTGTGAACCAGTTTAAATAAGTTAATATAATTCTATTACTTACCCCATAACACATAGGTCATAGAATAAAGGAAGTCATTTTCTGGCACTTCAGTTACCGAGCCTCACTTTCTTGGCTGAACGGTGCTGGTCCTGTAGCCTATCCAATGCCAGGGCAACCCGGTCCATTGGATGGATATGATGAGAGATGCCGTTCACACCTGACCCAAAAATCCATGCACCTAGCTAGCAATTTCACTTTCATGCCTAACTTCAGCAAAAATGTAATGCACTCATTTATGGGGGGTTATGATATACAAGATTCCTGATACAAATAAAAGGTTCTATAAGAGGTCAAGAAAAAGGAAGAAAAAGTCTCAAATACAAACCAAATAACTACAGGGTAACCAAACCCTGGCACTGACTTATCCCAAGCAAACAACTAGAACCCTGCCATTAAAACATAACTTTTAATCCCATCTATAACATACTAAATCAATACAATGTATTTAAAATGTAGGAGCCTTTAAACTGTATTTAAACTGCAGGTTACCAGCAGCAGACTATTTATGTAACTTCTCGTTCAACGAGTGTTCCCTAAATCCTATATAGAATCTATCCAATAAAGATTTTACCCCAATTAGAACATAATACAAGGTTTGCAGAATCAAGACTGCTACAATTAAGATACATTGTATTGTTTTAATAGCCATTTGAGATATATAGGAGGTCGCAATTATAAAGGACATGTAAAATAAAGCCATTTCACCCCCTCCTTGCTGAATAACCTCTGTTTAACAGTTATGTGTTAATAAATAAGGCTATGGGTGATTTTCACTGATCACACAATGTATTGTCCAGAGCTAGAGTAATCCCTTCTTGCAGAGAAAGTTTCAAGGGATAGCAAACTGATTTCCGGGAACTGAAACTTCTGGCAACGGACATTTTAGTAAATAAACCCCATAAAAGAGCAAGTAAGAGCCCATGATTGGCATCACCGTATTGCTAGTGAATGGCTATAAATTGGTTGTTATGGCACACTAAGATACCACTCAAACAACCTAAAGATAGGCAATGCATTACCAGAGGGGTGTGTGAAATAGTCACTGTTCTTATGAACTTAATCTATAGCACAGTATGATGTTAAACGAGTGTGTGTGACTCATATGGAAACATTTCATACATGCTACGGAGCATTGATAAGATTATATATAGAGATACCAGCTCTTATTACCCATACTAGTACCACGGCAGGTGAGCCATAATAAATGCAGAGCAGACATTACAAACAGAGTCAGGACAGATGAATACCATTTGCAAAAGTTACTTTAGAACGTAACATTGAACTTACAAGACTGCTGGTGTGTGTGTGTGTGTGTGTTGTATTATATATATATATTATATATATATATATATATATATATTACACACACACAGAACTAAATTCACATAATAGGCTGAAATATTGTAACCCCCTCTATACTAAGAAGCGTGCTCCTACAGGAACAAAGAGGGGATGAAATACCCCTGGTCATACCATGAGACTTCACCTATATAGCACAGGGGAAGACATAATGCTCCCCAAGAGCTATTGGGAGAATCAAGTTGATCTTTGATTCACCAGCACTTGGTGAGCATCTTCCATATTGCATATGCAATTTAGACATTGTTTAACAATTTATATAGCACCCTATGAACTACTGTGATTACTTCTTGTTACAGAGATACTACAAACCCATATCCATTATACTGCTGATGTTGGAAACCACATTGCATCTTAGCCGCTAGTGTATCTATGGACTAATTGTGATATATGTGAGTTGTTAATCATTTTACTTTGTATTTGGTGTACTGGTGATATGCACCACATATATAAGCAATAGATTATTTGATATTATACAAAACCTTTTTGGCGACCATCCTGGGACATTGGTATAACAAAGTATTCTTCTGAAAAGCACTTGTACTGATTAAATACAGGACACAATTTGATGATTTTGTATTTAAAACCGATTCTGGTGTAGAGCCTGAAGTGTTTTTATAAGCTTAAAAACCAACTGAATGGTGCAATCAGCAAAACTTTGTACCTGAATCACTTTATGCATAAACCAAATATTGCGTGCATACAAAATCATCAAATCAACCAATACACTCTCAAGTCCAAAAACTTTAATGTATGCATTTGTGCAGCTGTGCTTTATCTGAGCCCTAATCATATCATAATAAAATAAAAAAAAATAAAAAAAATCTCATGACAATTATATAAATAATAATATTGTTAAAAAAAGTACACCTATAATTTCTCATGTATGCAGAACAACTTTGTTTTATTGTTCACATCATTCTACTTGACTCCAAACTTTTTTAGGGTTGAAATCTTGTATTAACAATGCAAACTATACTAACAACACAAACTAGACACACACACAGTGGTAGCAAAAAGGAAATGTCCTTACCTCCAAAAATGGAAAGCATACAATGGGCTACAGGGACTGCATGGGCTGGTTGGTGTTGGGCTCAGGCTTCTTGGAGTGAGACTGCAAAGTCAAAATGTCACTGGCAGTGAGCAGAGCAGGTATAAGCAGGGGGGGTGACAAAATCAACTCGCACTGGATTCACATACACCTGAGGGTTCTGAATCCTGATGAATCTGGGTATAGCTCACAACAGCTATACTATGATGGAAATGAATGGCGTGGAAAAGACAGACATTTAGGGAATTATCTGTTACCACAACTATGGTATGAAGCCTCATTGAAGAACAGAGACTATAAAATTATTTTTGCTTGGTGAATGGGCGATGATCCAAAACATCACACTGCAGCAACTTCAGCTCTCAAGTTTCTAAAACCGATGTGGCATATCGAGCCAGCGAGAAATCTTCATTAATATAATAAAACATTTACTTGCTTGCTAACATTTTAAGGCCATAGGAGTAATTTATTTGGCCAGACTCAGATTTTTAAACAAACTCACGTGTAGAACTTCTAAATGTTTCAGTATTGCAGACTCATCCAATTCCTATCAAATATCTAATGGGAACAGTCAAAATATATTAGATAATATATTACTAAATACTGTCAGGTAATGGAGCTGCTTAAACAAGTCATTAATGTTCACGTTTGCTCAAATTACAAGTCCTGGGAGTCTGGTTCTTTGTCATATGCCTCTATATTAGGACACCAACCCAAAACTACAGCCAACCCAATGCTGATTGAGATGCATTTGCATTGGACACTAATTTGGGCTGGAGGGCAATGCTTGAAAGGCCTTTTTAATGTTGATGGAAGCGTTTTGCTCCTTGCTACATTTCATAAATGTTCAATACAGAATAAGACATCTGAGGGTGTAAAGGAACAGCTAACTGAGGATTAGAGAACCTTGTCTGGACATCTATTCTTGGATTTTACCCAACATCCTTAACAAGCATGTGACAGACTATGAAGGGCAGAGCCTCCAAGCAGTAAAAGTTTAGAATGAAGCCATATCAAGCTTGTAAATAGTCACGGAGGCAGAAGGAGCTGGTACGCACAAAACTGTGATACAACAAAATATTCTAAAAGACCCGCTTAAATCCTTGCTCTTCATTTAATAATCAATCACTATAGTTTCCAAAACAGAAACTTATTTTGTTCAGCAACCATACAAGCATTTCACCGATGTGGCAACCAAAGGACCTGCCGTGTCCAAAGACAATAGTCTACAAGTAAGTCCTATGATGAAAAGTTACCCCACAAACAAAACTGGTCAGAATGTATGGAATGTTGCTGAACAAAAATAAAGTTTCAGTGATCCAGCCTATTGATTATGAAAAGAGGAGCAAAGATTGCAATGGGTCTATTTAAATAATTTGATTGTTTGCCCAGAGTAAGGCCCCAAGCTACCTGTATACACCCAGCTCCTAAATTCATTAACTTTGGAACTCCAGCTTTTTTGTATAGGATCCAAAACTAATAAGGACAAGGACAAAACAAAATACAAACTTACAAGAAAGTGGCATAACACAAACAGACAAGGTGAGATATTAAGGGGGCAGACAGGGGGTCAAAGAGTGGAAAGTTACGAGAAATAAAAGTTCATAGGTCAAAAGAATGACAACACAGAGAGAGATATGGAGTGAAGAGATAAACCCAAGCTTTGGCGACACATTCAAAAGTAGCAGAGACCATCTGAATATTATTATAGCCTCTATATACTGTAATTAAAAGACCAGATCACGTGTTTTATTTCATAGGCCGAGGAATACGATATAAAATAGAAACATTCTCATTTTTGCACATGCAAAAAATATATGGGCTTTATTATATAAATGCTCTCCTCAATTTTTACCGTGTTAATCATAGATTTTGTTTACACAGGTGAAATATTCACATAGACACGCACATATATGTACACAGAACACGCAGCTCGAAGCACTCACAACAAAATCATTTCACACAGAGTTAACTGGACAAAGAAAGGCACACAAACAGCATTACAGAGAAGCTGCAACAAAAAAAAATACATAAAAAAATAAATGTATTCCCTTAAAAATTATTAACAGAATTACTGCTAGTTGTGATCTATTAAAAATTGATTAAGGCCAATACATTTTCATGAGCAGCATTTCAATGACGCCTCGACGTATTGTAGTGCTGTTCATTATTCAGGAGACACACAGGCCTTGTGTGAAAGGCAGCGTTGGGACAAACAGCGAGGGGGAGGGGGAGAAGGTAGACAGACAAATACACACATTCACACCACGGCCTACAAAACCTATTTGCTACAATGAAACGTCAAAACATGGAGGTCTCTGGATTTGCGGGTCTTTGGAAATGGAAATCGCTGGCTTGTGTTCTAGCAGTATTAGGTGGGCAGCATCCCCATCATACAAAAGCATTAAGAATGCTCCTTCACCCCCCTGGGGCTGTCAGTATAAATGCTGGCTAAACGGCTATTGGTGGCACAAAAGCTAATGTCATGCAGAAAGCATCAAAATATTAAACAGAGACGATACTTACTCCAAGGTCAGCCCCGGAATTCGCAGCCTCTCCCGCTGGGCTTTCATGGCTGTTATATTTTAGAGCGATCTACAGAGACCATGACACACATCCACTGGCAGCATCCTGGAGCTGATGGAGAGCCAAAACGAGCCACTATAAAGGAACGGACTAACAATCTCAGGGGGGGATGCAGCAAGTTTGGGTCCTTCCACATCTAGCTGTAACACGGAGATGTCAGCTGCTGTGCTCAGGTTAACACGGAGAATGCAGCACGGATTTTTGCAAAGCAAAGTGCACACTAACAGAATCGCAAATGAGGCTCCGAAGAGCGCATAATAAGCGGCGTCTCGCACAGATCGGGATATTCACTGGCAGGTTTCCTTCCTCGGCTCCTGCAGACTGACAACAGCTCTCACACACACAAAATACCCGCAATGCACATTAAAAGCTGCTCACCTCGGCGCACGTAATCATTAACCCTTCGCCTGGTAAGCACAGGCAAGCACAAAATACACCTTTATTCTAAAAAAAAAAAAAAGGCTTACAGGCAGCCGATGAGGTTTGGTACTATTCCTGCAAAACTCTACATCACCTGCAACAAACATTCAAAAACGCATTATCTGATGGTTTACGGATAGTTTTGTTACCTGCCTATACTGCTTTCATGCAGAAAGGCCGCTATAATTCAAAGGGTTAAAACAGTCAATTACAATTTAATAGGGGTGATATTTTTCAATGTATTACTCTGATATCACAGGAAAAAATATTTTAATTCAGCCCAATTATATTAAACAAAATATTAATATGGATATTGATTCTATGCCCTGCAAAGACTTAAACATTTCTTTGACAAGCCTCAGCAACTCTTTACTGCAGCTTAAAAACATGCGCCGTAGTAAGCCCTTCCCTACACAGGAGCGCACGGTGCAGAAATGCAGTAAATAAAAACAAGGAGAACGGAAAAGCGGTCTGTGCCTTACATTAGAAATCATCATTTGCAGATCATGCAGTGGCACAGCTGTTATATAAGGTGCCAAGCACAAACTAGACACAAAAGGCCCTCACTAGACAGCGCCCGCCAAGTCTGCCCTTAACCTACCCTTACGAACCATGCAGGACGCGTAGGTAAGAGTTTGGGTGGCAGCATAAGTGTCTGCTGCAGCTGATTTTCTGACCTTGTATCATGCATTTGAAGTTCTCTGTTTTTTTGAGTAGCATCAATAATGGCCATAATATGCCATATAGGAGGGTACAAGGCATATCAGGGAGGCAGAGGGGCAAGACTGGGGAGAATGTCAGGGTGGCTGTCCACCAGCTAAAGCTCAGTCGACGTTTGCAGCAGGACGACCCTAAATATCAGCGTAAATCTACTACAGAATGGATTAAAAAAGAAAATCCGGCTTCTAGAGCAGCCCAGTCAGAGTACAGACCTTAACCCAGGGGAGTCCAACCTGTGGCCCTCCAGGACCACAAAGACATGGTTGGATGAGTTTGGTATGGACTTCACTGGCCCGCACAGAGCCCTGACCTCAACCCCATTGAACACCTTTGGGATGAACTGGAACTGAGATTGCAAGCCAGGCCTTCGGGCAAAAAAAATCACACAGAAACCCTCCAAAATCTTGTGGAAACCCCTCCCAGAACAGTGGAAGCTGTTATAGCTGCAGAGGGAGGGGGGACCAACTACAGGTCTACAAGTCCCAGTTGGTGTAATGGTCAGTATGGGCAATACTTTTGTACATACACTGTATCTTTTATAAGAAGCAGTAAAAAAACTATATCAAAACATGGAAAATACTAAAAATATAAGTATTTCTAGTACTGATTTACTCACAGTTTAATATTCTATCCTCTTTACCCTTGGCTTTTGCTGTTTTCCCAAACCATTTCTACATTTATAATAGGTGAAAGAAAGTAACAGCCGTAACAACAGCTCGTGGCAGCTAGGGCATGAATGGAGGTCCTGCACCAACGGTCACATCTGTTTCAGGAAGCAGATGGGTACAAGGGGTATTGTCACTGGGTGTCCCTTGACTTGTCCCATGGAAGTTACAGCCGGGGGGGCTAAATTGGCAACACACACAAAATAAAATAACTAGAGAAAACAGTGATATGTAAGACCCTTTATTGTTATATAAATGTGCACAAACATATCCTGTTCTGTGGATTTGGAACATAATTCTCAGCTTGCAGCTGCTCCTCTTTTGCCAAGTTCCCTACATATTTTTATTTTTTTAAATAGTTCAGATCTGCAGCTGCTGATGACATCAGGAGAAAGGGATTACACGTGTTCCATTTAAAATACTCCTTGTTATAATGAGCCACAAAGGCAGATGAGGGCAGAGTTCGAGGCTGATGGCAAGTCTGGTCAAATGGCCTAATACCACAACAGACCAAAGTATTTTTGGAATGCAGCTCAAGACAAACTAGACCATGCTATCCAGCACACCTTCACCTAAAGCAATTCTAGACACCCCAGGTGAATTGAAGGTAAAAGGACCGGTACTTAAGTAGTAGTAAAAAATATATAATACAAAATAATATGGAACAGTTATGTGTAGATAATTAATATAAAGTTCTGATCCATAACAGTTCCTTGTTAATCCTTTCAAATGCCACATTGATACATTTGGGAGAATTATAGGGCACTACTTGATAAGTAAAGACATGTATCACAAACTTTGAGAGAAGATAAATGCATGCAAATGGCTTTATAACCTACACATTATATAGGCCAGAAGGAAGACCAATGGCTTGAAGATTACAAACCTTCATAAGCAATGAACAAATGCAACATAATGTCAGGAAGGTTTACCACTCATGTCTGTTTGCTGAAGCTCTTTCTACAGTATATGGCCACATCTTTCTGGCTCATTTAAACATTATAATGGACCCTAGATATTGTAACCTCATCAATGATAGATTCCATTCATGCACTGGATGCAACTCTAAGTGGCTACCCAACCCAACCCTTCTATGACAGACATCTAGACATGTTTTATGCCCCGGGTTATTTTTCTGTTTCATTCCAGATCCTCGGCATGGCATCTAAACTGCCTTATACCTCCCTATATGCCACTCTGCCCCATAATATGCCTTTTAACCAACCATATGCCACTCTGGGCAATTCTGGAGGCAGAGTGGCACACAGGGGGTCAAAAGGCATATCATGGGGCAGAGTGGCATATAGGGGGTATAAGGCATTTCTGCGGCAGAGTGGCAAGCCAGGGGGCAGGTTGAAAAAAGAAAATAAAAACAAAATATTTTTCTCAATCATAGCTTTTATTAAAAAAAAAAAGTTCACATAGTTTACATG